>JAFMSR010000002.1:4359312-4516812 GCA_022818135.1 Saxidomus purpurata | reverse complement strand
CGGGCCTGACGAGACTTGTAATTCTCAGGTTGGACACTACCGCTTTAACTGCTGAAATTGTCGGTCATAAGCAAATTGAATTTGTGAGTAAATACCAGTAATATACACCCAGGACTAGAGACATATTGATCTTTATCAACGGAACTGGAAAAAATCTGTCAATAGCTATGAAATATTAATTTAAAGAAATGTAATATACAGTGATATTTGACCTGTTAATGTACATTCAGAGACTGAATTAGTTGTAGCCTATTCTCGCTGCTAGACTCTAGTTTATCCTGAACAGTTAATAAAGTTGCCGCCTCAAAACTCACACCCTGTATAAAAACAGTAAATAAAACTAACACTCCAAAATGTGTGCCTTGTATGAAAAATGGTTAATTAAGTTGCCCAACAACAATCACAGTTAGTAAAATTGCAGCCCTTAGAAACTCACACCCTGTACAAAAAAAATTTAAGAAGTTTTTGTATCTAAATAAAACACAACTATTTGAAAAATGAGATGTAGTAATATTATTCTGTTTTCTGCCTCCGTATCTATTATTAACATATTCATTATACTGATGGCTTTCAGTGTACTGGCTGTGAGCATTATAGAAGGTTATCAGTTTTCTAGTTGAGTTAACATGGCTGTAATCAGTATTGAAATCTTTTCTTGAGGCTGCAATTCATAATCCAGAGTGATCTAATCTCGACTTTTTTCGTATTGTTTCATCGCAGTTAGGAAATTGTTCAGGGACGTCTCAAATGCTTTTAACTTCTTTCTGTCCTGTAATTTCATGTTAAACATTGATTTCGAGAGAGCTATTAAATCTGTTCTTAATCAAATAACTGGAAGTCTTTTAATTTCAAGCTTGCCAATAATAACACAAGTGCATTCCGTCTTATGTGGCGTTGCAACTCACAATATGTTTTTCACTTCATTGATTGACACAATATGTGGAAAGTTTTCACTACATTGATTGGCTATGAAAGAACAATGCAGACTGACTGAAACATCTTACAATTGACTGATGCATTTTTGTATGCCAGTTTCTAGGAGCAGGAATGCGTTATGGGATCACCTTGGCCATCGTTCAGTAATGTTGTTTGCTTACTAACTTGAATAGTTTTTATCGGATCATTGCCAAACTCTGATACAATGTTTGTGGGCATAGTATCACAGCTAAGCTAGATAACTATGTCAGATTGTGTCTTGCACTCTGGAGTGACAGCCCTTGAATTTATTCAAGTTTGCCAAATTAGCACTTTCCATACCCTGACATCCATTCTTTACCACAACATGTAAAAATATTCATTTTTTTATACACCTCTCTTGCACAGACACATACATTTTCACCTTGATTAATGGAGCAAATGGAAGTTATATATACAGTCATATTGTAACATTAATACAAATCAGTTATAGCCTCCAGTTATATGTACCATTCTGTATTTTAAAATATATTAATGGACATTTTAATGTCAAATAAAATTTGAAGAATAAAGGAACAGTTACATATTTTATGCATTTTGTTTTCTTAAGCTGTTTTGACAGGGGAGATGTAATGTTTTCCTTGGGGTCATTAGGGGTCATCTGGAATTTTCATTATCTCTCATATCAAACATACATGTAGATAATATCTGTTATTTTCATATGGTAGGTATGTGATATCTAAACATACTGGGTAATAAACCAGTGATAACAAAACTGTTGTCTAACTTCTTGCTTAAATCAGATATTGCCATCTTTGATTGTCCTTTTTATCATTTTTCTGAGACAGATTTTCTTATGTGATAGACGTTTAAGAGTTGCATAAAATTTGGTAAGAAATATGTTCCCGAAACAATTTCATCAGAAAAGATGAATGTTGTAAAAGTTTTTATGATATTACAGATTTTATATGATACCAGTATGTTCATAACATCTGACAGTGATTTTAAATCCATTTCCAGTCTTCAAATTTTAAATATCTGGGATTCCTGAATTTCTTAACAAAAATGTCACATTAATTTATTGAACTATCTAGTCATATTACAGTGATTTTAGACACAAGTTCCGAAGACCTGTACATGTTACTCCTGCCATAGGAGGGGCTTGTAGGCAACTTGCAGTCAAAATTGGGTAGCTCCTTCACAAAGAATTACATGCATCAAAAGTTTTCATCAAATAATAGTAGAGGTATTTTCATGTATTTTGTCTGTGATAATCATGTAGTACTTAATATTCCTTGCTGGAAACAATGTTTAAACACAACACTATATAATGTTCTGACTTTATGAAGTGTCTAATAGTTTCAGCTGTTCTTGCAACAATTTGTGATGCAATTGAATGTAAATTTATTTATTTAAATTACATGATTATATAATATAAATCAGGGAATTGTCCCTCAAGACATTCCTTACACATCTGAACTCTGACCCTGTGAATTATTCTGTGATAAATCACAGTCAGATGGGTGAAAAAGTCATTATTTGCTCATAAGGAATACAACAACAAAAATATATATTTTCAGCTCACCTCTTGGCAAGATGATGTGTCAACATATTGTTTCATTTAAAGTTTCTAGGCCAGTCTAAATATATGTCTAGATTTAAAGAAAGGAAACTAACAATGGTTACTGTACTGTTGTGTGAATGGTTTTGACTATTAATCTTGCACAGATGTTGTAACCTGCAGTCATTGATATGTTCAGTTAACTTCAATTTGAGTACTATTGTACCCTTGGTACTGAATTTATGTATAGCAATTAAACAAGGCTGAAAAAGCTGTCTGGAGTGTTGATGTTGTTTTTGTGTGTCAGCAATGACTACCAGATCCTTTGATGCCAGAGTTTATAAAGATATGATCATACAAAAATGGAAACAGCTTGATTCTCTCAGTAGATTTATTCCTTACTTGTATATTTACATGGACTTACACCTTTAAATTGGATTACAGTGTTAATGTTCTCTACATGTATATCTGAGTTGTCTTCAAAGTGATCTAATGGTTACAAGAAACACTTCCTTACACTGATGATGATACAGATGGTTAAAAACTTGTCACATATTGTTATTAAGAAATGAGAAAAATCTGTGCTAATATATAAAGATACAATCTAAATCTGTACAACAGATTTTGCCCTGAAGGGGGAAAAAGACAGTTTCTCAGTAAAATATGTTGCTAGAATGTTTTTTTTCTTCTGTCAGACAATGGCCAGTTCTAGAAATTTCCTCTTAAATTTATGAAGTCTGTGACTGGCAAGTCAGTACCAAGTTCCAAAATTACTAAGACACTGTATACATGTGGCCTTTCACATTTTCGCAATTGCACTTTTTTTCTCTTCCAAAATGTTAAAAACAATGGTAAATAGTAGATACAAGCCTTTTACACATGTGAAATTAACCAGGGGCGGATCCAGGATTTGGTCTTAGGGGGGGCGTAACTTTTTTGCCATTTGTTAGTTCTGCTCAAGCCTTATAAGACGGCAATTATGACTGTGTTTTATTCTTTGTTTTTAAGAAATTGAACACTAAATAGCTGTGGAGCGAGCGAGTGTATAATTAACATGTATAATTGAATGGCAACGATCAATGTCAGGGTGAGCCAGAGGATAAAAAATAGGGAGGCACTTTTTAGGGCGGTTTGGGGGCATGCTCCCCCGAAAAATTTTTTTTTCGAGGGTGCCATTTCATGCATTTTCCTGCATTTCAAACGTGTTTTTGATACTTTTAAGATACCGATTTCGGAAACAGAAAATATAAATTTATACTCAGATATTTATGTAAGGCTGGGGAATTTTAGGGGGGGGCGCGCGCGGGTGCCCCCCCTGGATCCGCTAGCGTTAACTAAACTAATAGTAGTGATTAAATTTTTTCTAACATTAGACATCACACAATGCCCTTTATAGCAAAATTTTATTACCTCCCTTTACTTTCATAGATTTACATGTTTTATCACTTACTGTACTGTACAATTTTTTTTTTGAAAGAAAAATATTGTTTATATTGGTGCACTATAATTGTTTATAATAAGACAGATGCGGTAGAACTGTTTATTTATTATTTAGTACTTTACGTTTTGATCTTTTGAATGCCTTGAATTAACATATAATTTCAATATCAGTTTTGAACCTCTGGCTTTGCTTATAGAGTTATAAGGAAAAGTCTGATTATAAAGTGTAACATAGACATTATGGGACTTGGTTTTCCTTTCAATAGATGGATGGTTTTGTACTCATTATACATCAGTATTTGAAGTGCTATATATTCTGATATTTCTAGAACACCAGTAATTCTTGCTGTGAGTTTGATATGTTGATTTGCTTCTGAACATCATTGGCTTTAATTTCATTTATTTGATTGGATCTAATATTGTGATTAAGCAGTTTTCTTTGATGTTACATTTTTGCAAAGAAAAGATAGCTACAATGGTTTTGTTACAAAATCCTGTACACAGGATAACAGTATTTCCTGGGAATTTCTTTAGTCTATATGAATTGCCCATTAATTTGATCTATATCATTCTGCTAGAATTGTTTTATCGGTTTCATGGTGGTAGGCTATATTCATTATTATGATTATGCTATCAGGAATGCAGGTCCCTGTGGAACAGGCCGCAGGAAATTGCTATCTATTACCCAGACTCCTGTTCATCCTATTTTTCTCTTAGCAGTAACTGTTTATTACCAAAATGGACAGAAAACTACAAGTTTTATGAATATATTTTGGCAGGGTTATCAAAAGACATAGATTTTTTCCCTGCATTTTTGTAATCGACATAGAATAACATTGTTGGAGCATTTTTACTCTGATATTTTTTCTATTAACTCCCTTTATTGCCAATTCTTGATTAAACAGCAAAATATGACAGCTCATGCTGAGAAGCTGCCTGGGTGTATATTAGAGTATAATAAAAGCTAATCATGTGACAGGGAGAGTTAATTTGGGATGCCGGCAGGGGACTAGTTATTGTAGAGTATGGATGATAAAAAAGTCCGCCCAGTAAATGGAAAAAGTGAATAGAATGTTCAGTCTGTCGCTTTGTAATTTAGATGATGGGTATATTACATGGGGTGAAAACTGAGATGACTTATTGCTGAAAAATATTATGAAGCCTGCAATATGATTTTGTCGTGAAATCATACATTAATTATAGCATGCGTGACATTGCTGGCAGGGTGGATAATTTAATGGGAAATGTTGACGTAATAATTCTGACTGTTTATGCATGATTGCTGCATTTGGGATGGACTTCCGGGGGAAATGTTTCGTTTCCATTAGGAGTGTATAAGGACAAATTAACTTTCAATATTTTATCTATTTAATATTTTATTTGTTAAATTTTAACTGCCATTTATGCAAAACAGCCAACATTCACATTCTCAATGGTCACAATGTTTTTAGCCTACCAAATATAGTTTTACTTTACACATGTATTTATATTTTGCAATTTAGTTTTATCTATTACTTTTATAAGAGTAAAATGTGCTGCTATTGTATAATTGAGACTAAAATTGAGACTACCAGTCTAGAATCTTGATTAAAAAACAGGAATAAATTTGTGTTGTTGTTTTTTTTTTTTTTTAATATTTTGCATGACATTCAGTTTGAAAGGTATGAAATGCAAAGGTTTAGAAGAGTCATACAGTAGTTTTCAGGTTATTGTGAAAAGACTTAGGCATTGGCGGGGATTCTCACACTGCTCTTGATTTCCTGGAAAATGTTCGTAGGAAGAAACAATATTTTATGAGCAAGAAATTAAGCCTTTCGGTTTGTATTCTAAAACAAAGTTATTCTAAGATGCCTATTTTTAGCCCAAGATTCTAAAATATGATTTGTTTCATTGAGGGGGGCATAGATGAAGATGCTTAAAGAGGTTTAAACTGAAATAATGATAGGGAGTTTTTTCTCATATATCAACATCAATGAAAGTAAATTTTATCCCACATTTGTTTCATGTTTTAAAAGATTTTCCATGTTTTGTTGAAAGTCTACCATAAGACAACTTTGATATTGTGTCATAAGTGGTAGCCATAAAATATTAATTGTAACATCAAAGATAATTTATTTATTTTAGCAATTAGCTGTAGGGGGCACTTCCTCTTGTAATGTCTAGATTTTCACTTGATTTGATGTATATGATCATCCAAGTGTCAACAGACACAACCACTGAAGTGTTCAGCTGATTGAAATTGACGCAGGAGTCCCCCAAGGTGGAGTAATTAGACCTAATTTGTTTTCTGTTTTGAAGAGTTATTTCCAAAACAAAGATGAAGATTTGACTGTCAAAATGTTCACATAGATCTCAATTTTCTGGTGATTGATTTGGATAAATGATAGAAAATTTGTCTAATAGGGAAATTTGAATCAATTTGTTGTAAGACATTTTCGGCACATTTTATTTCATTTTAATGTCTCATTAGATGAAGCATGTTCCTTGTTATTATTTTGTAAAGCTATTTAGTCCCTATTTATTTTATCTTTAGTAATCAATTTTAGAAAAATATTCTTTTTAGCAAATGTATAGAAAATATTATTTCAACAGAATTATTGAATCATGAGTAAAAAATTTAGTAAGGAAAGAAAGCTTAGAATTATGTAATAAATGTTTTGGATTTTACAACCAATAACACTGATAATTTTTTATGCTAAATGTAATATTAGTAAGAAGTAAAGAATCACAATTAAAAATTTATTTCAGAAATTTAGACTTCAAATTACTAGAAAGAATCTGAGTGTTGCATCAGACTATCTTAATACTTAAATAGATTTATCTACTGTTTGTATTTTGCAATAAATCTGTTAATTTTTTTATTATTTTTTTTTTGCATTTCAGATATAAGTTCTTTAAATTTAATTTTCCAATAACAATTTAATGTCTAAATATGATAACTATTTTGCACTAGAGAAACAGTTACTGTCTAAAACAGTTTAGAAAAAAGTCGGCCAAGTTACCTCTAGGGAAAAAAAGAGAAAGTATTTAAATAGAACAATCATACCTGATCAACATGATTCTTAGTCCACGTAAACTCACATATTCAATAACAGACATTTGCAAAATTGTGGTTATTATTTGATAACTGTTAAAGAACTGTTAAATCTTCACCAGAACAAATCCAGGTTGTTTTTTTCAATGAAGTACGAAACTGTATTTAGCACTAGCAGCAGTGTTTGATCAGGCATTTAAGTGTA
Source organism: Saxidomus purpurata (assembly GCA_022818135.1). NCBI lineage: Eukaryota > Metazoa > Mollusca > Bivalvia > Venerida > Veneridae > Saxidomus > Saxidomus purpurata. The sequence goes on along the minus strand of JAFMSR010000002.1, from coordinate 4,509,657 downwards.
TCTTATCTGATAGGACAATTTAATGTTATCAGGTTCCTATGGAGCGAGTCCGAGGACACCGGTTTTTATCAGAGAAGACCTATTTAGTTGGTATTGAGTAGCTATGTTTGTCCAATAGTTTATACTGATTACTACCATGTTTGTCCATTGATATTGCATGTCTTTGAAGTTCAACTGCTGACCACTTGTACCAACACAAATAATCTATAATGTTCACACCTTGCAATTATAATGTGTTACCTAGATAGAAAGTCCCGACATCGGCGGCCGGCTTTTGTCCAAGCATAAGGCCTTTCAAGGGGAAGGAAATAGCTAGGTTGTGTGCAGCGGCCATTCAATTTATATCAATAATGATAATGATACAATTTGTTAAAAAATCCTTCGAAGTTTTATTTTGCGCAACAAAAATCATTTACTACTGCTACTTCAAACTTCTTGCATTTGTCTCTATAAGAAATGTCTTGCAAAGTAAATTCTCAGGCAGAAAAGTCGTTCTGTCTACACTGTATGTCAGCAAAGTTTTGTACAGCTAACCTTTTCAACTAAAATGTCAGTAGTTAGAACAGTAGCTTAGTGATTGGATTGTTTTTATCGAGTTAGCATTTGAAAGGCATGTTGCCATAAGAGGAATTGCAAGCGTCTAGCTGGCTTCAGTTATGGCTCAGCGCAAAACAGAAATTACTTGTACAGATGAAAGAAGGACTTACAACTGTCCTGTATTGAAACCTTAAGTGACTCTTCTGAGCTCTTTTCCAGTGTCTTATATAGCAGTTTTATGTGACAGCTCACTAGCAAAGCCGAAAGTCTTGGATTATTTACGGGTGAAGTTTTCATAACTCATGGATGGAGTGGGAGTGTTAAGCTCTCAAGTAAATCAAATATATATATATCACTTATTGACAGACCATCAATCTTCATGTTAGGTAATATTGCTGATAAAGCAGATTTAATTAAGGTTTTGGTTACTTATTGTACAGTTTTGCTTACTTATTGTACAGTTTTTCTAAGCAACTCTGTTTGGCATTTAACACCAACCCTGTTTATAATATTTCTAAAATTGACTTGACCATCTTTCAAATTTGGGCTGTACCATTAGATAGTCAAAGGGGTGCTTGACTGAAGATTTGGGCTGTACCATTAGATAGTCAAAGGGGTGCTTGACTGAAGATTTGGGCTGTACCATTAGATAGTCAAAGGGGTGCTTGACTGAAGATTTGGGCTGTACCATTAGATAGTCAAAGGGGTGCTTGACTGAAGATTTCCTTACCAAATAGCAAACAGTGCAGATCATGATCAGACTGTATTCAGATCTGCAGGCTAATCATGATCTGCATTGATTGCAATGCCAGAATCACTTGCAACAAGCAAAGGGTGAAGGTCAGGCAGAGCTGTGTTAGCTCATACATAGTGACTGCATATTTGTAAGTTGGTTCCCATGTCCGTTTCATTTGCTCAGTTTTACTCTTTAGTCTAGATTTGATTTGATTGTAAAACAGGTTGTCTCAAATTATATTAAATTTATTACAAGACAGAAGCCAGGTTTCAAACCTGTACAGTAGGATGAGTATCCCCTATCAGTGTAAAGTTAGACGGAAGAGCCAATCACAAGAGAAACAACCAACAGCTTACACTTCGTAGAATTTGAAGTATGTTTGATGTTTTATTTCATTCCAAATGACAAATCTAGGGATCAGACACAGGTCTGCTGGATGAAGTGAATTATAGTAACTATATACTAGACACAAACATTTTGTTCCAGGAATTATCAAGTTTAATTTTAAGCTTCCTAACATTTTATATTTAGAAAAAAAGAAAGTAGTCAAGGATTTAATGATGTCAAATATATGTCTTACAATATAGGTTATTATACTAGTAGTAAACAAACTATTTTTGAAACAATGAAACTAAACTGTAAATAAATACACATCTTAAGTCTTTTGCTATGCTGAAATAAAATTCATAATAAATTTTGAAAGTTTTGTGTTGTTACTATAGGTGAGGAATATAGCCACTTGAGACAGATCTAAGGGTCATTATGATAGCAGGAGTGCAACCAGTTGCATAATATATTGTATGATACCTGTGCAGTTACACCAAACTGTATAAATATTTCACAAATGTACTAAATGACATTGAAGTCAGAAAAATGCCCCCACCTACGTTATAGAACATGGAACCTCGTTTACATATATTTACTATGAATTCTAATATGCCTATGGTATATTTCTATAGTAAATTCGAGTGCATTAATATGATTAAAGCACTCGGAAAAGAAGGCGGAGTTTCGGACATGGAAGTAGCTCCTTCCGACTTTTCTAATTTACTCCGCGTAAAATAAAATATAGAAATAGAAATAAATCAATATAAATACATGAGTCGCATAAAAAAGATTTGTTTAAGAACCAAAATATTATTTTTGATTGCGTCAGTAAGCCTAGAATACCCTCACCTTGTTTTCCTTAAAAAGGCCAAGAAATTCAGGATTAACAGTCATACAACGTTTTGATTCCTGGAGACAAAACTATGAATGAACGTACGCCATCACACTGACGTCATTACTCCACGTAAAACGTTGTACAGTTCAAATTAACGGACGCATTTAAATCGATTGTCTGCTTTGCTAGGTTCTGAATCTGGCGCTTCTGCATAAGTCAGCCAGGTATTTCTTTTTATATTTTATGTATTAAATGATTAGACTAAAATAAGTTTGTATAATATAGTTATGTTTGATATATTGAATGGTTGCCCAATAGGGAGTGAATCAACAGCCACTATTTATGCTATTTTACACATTACCGCGAACTGAAAAAAGGTCCGTAGTAGTTACGAAAGTTTTCAAAAAATCGGCTTTAGAATCGAAAAATCTATGTCTTGGAGTGCTTTATCGAAATTGAAGCATTTCCCGTCGGAATGTGCCTGCGTAATAAATCACTCGGGCTCGCCCTGTGAATTATTCCGCCAGGCACATCACCTTCGGGAAATGCTTCAATTTCGATAAAGCACTCCAAGCCATAGATTATTTCTTAATTGCATTTTCCAAACTTGGAAAAATAATTTTCAGGATTATACTTTGCTCATTTACTTTCTTCAGTTATCTGAGATTTTGGTACTCACAGTATTGGGAAACATTTTAGCTTACAATGTATGACATGAGAAAAATGTGGGTTTAACTGAGAGAGATGCTGAAATTTAGAACCAAATGGTCAGTGGGTTTGGAAACCAGACTACCTTTGTTTGATTGGTTGATTTACAAACAATCTCAACCAGTCACATTTCAGGTAGTTTTGCAGTCCTTGAAAGTTAATATAATGAAACTAGGTAATTCAACCAACACAACTCTGAGAATAATAAGACCTTTCACGAAATCAATTAGATATTACAGAACCCTCGGAGATGTTTAAATAATAAATAATTAAACATTTTAAAAAACATATGTTCTCATGATTATTCACATAGCTTGTACTTGATCAATTTCAATGCTTTCTAGTGAAAATCATTAATTATACATAAATAGATTAATTATATGAATTTCATACTCACAATTGTAATGCAATCTCAGGCCGGTTTCTAACCTAACATGGCCTATCACTAAATACACAGTACGGGGTTATTCTTTAAAGCATTGTTCAAACAGACGCAATAATACATGAGCGTATTTCCCTCCAAAATGGGCGGCCATATTGCTCTCCACTTACTGAAGATGTTTAACATTTGGATTAGGGATTAAATACTGTTTGAAATTAGAGACTGTTTTTATTTACTTTTTTCAATCAAGTTTATTTACTTTTTTTAGATCAATAAAATCGAGTTTCCACACAAAGAGGAGAAGCCTCGGTGTTTTAGACTGATCGGCTAAAATTTGCCTAATTGACGTCAGGTGTGACAAAAAAATTCGTTCTAAGGTTTCAATAAATGTACTATCACTGAAATATGAATAATAGTCTGTACTTCTGATTTTTTGTTTGTCTGATTGTCTGGTTTGTGATCTGTGTTATGTCCAAAATTGTTTACTAAGATTCAAAGTTTCTATAATAAATCGTTTGTATAGAATCTTGCCATTTTCAGAAGTTTGGATGCAGATTTCAGATTCTATATAAATGACATACTGTTAAAGCTGTGCCACTTAAGGAGCTGTTGATATAGCCCATAGATTGGGTACAATTTATGAGTTTGTACCCACAATTCACTGAAGTGCTTTCATTCGGCATTATCGCAGTTATCTTGCATTGACTTCCCATACCTTATGTACAGTGTATTTGTTTACAAGTGATTATCTATCGCAGTAGCCTGATAATATTGAGACGGTGATTTTGCAACTTTTCAATTTATTTGAATTGTTTAAAGCTTTTTGGCGTTCCAGATGATTTTTTTTTCTTTCAGATTTGTCCGCTATGTTATTGTGCATAATGTTTCCTTTTATGATACAGTTGAACCTGTGATACTGGTGACCTCAGTTGAGCAGTATCCCAGGTGGCCATTTTTGTGTCGCCCTTTCGAAGAAAAGGCGATACAAAGGGATCGCTTTGTCCGTCCGTCGGTCCGTCCGTCACACAAACTTAACGTTGGCTATAACTTTGCCATTTCTTAAGATTTTGTCATCAAACTTTACAATTGTATTACTTATGACATTAGGGTCATGATGCCACCAAATTTTGTAGGTCAAGGTCATATTTGACAGAGTTATGCCCCTTTTTGTACTTAGATTTTGTCACGAAAACTTAACGTTGTCTATAACTTTGCCATTTCTTAAGATTTCTTCATCAACTTTCAAATTGTATTGCTTATGTCAAAAGGTTTGTGATGCCGCCAAATTTTGTAGGTCAAGGTCATATTTGACAGAGTATGCCCCTATATAATTTTGCAAACTTGCCATTTCTAAGATTTCTTTATCAAACTTCAAATTATATGCGTCAAAAGGGTGGAGCCGCCAAATTTTGTAGGTCAAGGTCATAATTACAGAGTAGCCCTTTTGTACTAGATGTCAGAAACTACGTTGGCTATAACTTTGCCATTTCTTAAGATTTCTTCATCAAACTTTCAAATTGCATTGCTTATGACATAAGGGTCGTGATGCCGCCAAAGTTTGTAGGTCAAGGTCATATTTGACAGAGTTATGCCCCTTTATATACTTAGATTTTTGCTATAACTTTGCCATTTCTTAAGATTTCTTTATCAAACTTTCAAATTGTATTGCTTATGTCAAAAGGGTTGTGATGCCGCCAAATTTTGTAGGTCAAGGTCATATTTGACAGAGTTATGCCCCTTTTTATACTTAGATTTTTGCTATAACTTTGCCATTTCTTAAGATTTCTTTATCAAACTTTCAAATTATATTGCTTATGTCAAAAGGGTTGTGATGTCGCCAAATTTTGTAGGTCAAGGTCATATTTGACAGAGTTATGCCCCTTTTTGTACTTAGATTTTGTCAGGGAAACTTAACGTTGGCTATAACTTTGCCATTTCTTAAGATTTCTTCATCAAACTTTCAAATTGCATTGCTTATGACATAAGGGTCATGATGCCGCCAAAGTTTGTAGGTCAAGGTCATATTTGACAGAGTTATGCCCCTTTATATACTTAGATTTTTGCTATAACTTTGCCATTTCTTAAGATTTCTTTATCAAACTTTCAAATTATATTGCTTATGTCAAAATGGTTGTGATGCTGCCAAATTTTGTAGGTCAAGGTCTTATTTGACAGAGTTATGCCCCTTTTTGTACTTAGATTTTGTCACGAAAACTTAATGTTGGCTATAACTTTGCCATTTCTTAAGATTTCTTCATCAAACTTTCAAATTGTATTGCTTATGACATAAGGGTTGTGATGCTGCCAAATTTTGTAGGTCAAGGTCTTATTTGACAGAGTTATGCCCCTTTTTGTACTTAGATTTTGTCACGAAAACTTAATGTTGGCTATAACTTTGCCATTTCTTAAGATTTCTTCATCAAACTTTCAAATTGTATTGCTTATGACATAAGGGTCATGATGCCGCCAAAGTTTGTTGGTCAAGGTCATATTTGACAGAGTTATGCCCCTTTTTACACTTAGATTTTGTCACAAAATTGTTGGTTATTCTGACAAAGCATAAGAGGGCGACACAAGTGTTCTACTGAACACCCATCTAGTAATATTAAATACGAGTACACCTGCATCACACAGCCACCTACTTTAAGTGACCACTTTTGATGTATTCATTGAATGACTGCTTAAAATAGGTTTGACTGTATTGTTAGAGCTTGAATAAATCCTGAATTAACATTCTCAAAAGGGCAAGTGCCAGACTTGTACCGAAATAAATATGGCATAACAAATTTGACCTTGAAACCATATCTATCAGCTCTAGCTATCAGTTTTTGTTGCATCAGCAGACACTCCTATTTGAAATTTCAAGTAAAAAGTCGAAAGTAGAAATGTCATTTCCATTTGCAATTAGCAGTAATTCAAAATTGATTTGCTGCATTCACAGAAATATGCTGGTATAAACTGATTTTAATTGGAATCAATATGATGCAGTTTGAAAATGTCCCAAAACTGATATGCCTGGATGATGGATGATTAATAAAGAGCCACCAGCAGTGCTGACAATCACCACAGTATTTAGCAAATTACTGACTACAGTTTCTTAGACTGAATAGCTTTTGTTTTTCATAGGCCAGTCTGAGATCTCTGGTTTATGATTGGCTAGAAGTAGTATCACATTTGAAAATAAACGGATAAGAACCCAGAAATTCTAGCCTCGACTCTGAAAAAAGTAATAGTCATAGGTTCTGGATTCAATTTAAAGTAGTATAGATGCTTTCACATCAAGTAATTGTAGATTGATGCAAAAAATAGAATGAAAATGAAAAACTTAAAATGCATACTGGCTGAGGACTAAAATAAACACCAAATCAAAGTAAATTAATTTTGTAAAGCATCTTAAAGAATGAATGAACAATCTGTGATTGTAAGAGATACTATTTATTTGTTTTCACTGAGATTTATCAAATGGGGTCACAATAAGGGTCCTACATTAGACACTCATCTTGGCGACCTTAGATGAACTTCTCGTGATAAGATAAAGAACATTAGTACTATATTTGGGAATCTGGATTTGATAAAGACATTGTTTATACACAGATCTTGTATGTTCCGGAAATCCCATTAACCTTATCCGGGGTTAATAGCAATACAGTCCTTACTTGTATAAAATGTAAATGCACGTACAGCCATTTTGCGTTGAAATCTCGTTAGACATGGTATGCTTTTTTTCTGTAGTTTGTCGTAAAAGCACAACAGTTCCACTGAGACAATGGAGCACTAACAAAAAGAGAGGCCCTTATAAGAGCATTGTTTTGTCACCTGCTCATTAGCCGTACATACAGGATTTAGCAAAATGTCATTAGCACAATAGCCTGAGGTTGACGTGGGTAATGAACAGTTCAGGGAGGATGTATTTTTGCCTTCCAGTGACCACAGAACTAGGATGTACATCAGACTGAATGAAATTGCCCATTATGTTTGTGGTAAAACACAACAGATTCTGCAAGGATAAGGACAGATGTCACTATGAACACAAAAACAGCTGCCTTTGCAATCCTTGTAGGCACTCTGCTATAGTTATCCTTAACATTAGACTGTCAGTAGAGCTTGAAGTCCACCTTGTATACTAAAATCTACACAGAGAGTTTATAAAATTCATGTTCTTCAAAATTATGATTAACTCCCCATTTGTGGCATGGATTTTGTGGTTCAGGTAGTGGTAAGACTTATACCCCTCCTAAGATGGAGCAATCCAACAAAAGTTTACTTCACAGATTGTTTTCTGCTCAGTAAACCAAGTGCAACAAAGAAGACAAATTTCCTGTGCGTATGGACACCTACATGACAGTAGAGTGCGGGGCGGAACACCCCATATATTAGTTCTTGACAGCCGTTTTGGGTTGAAGCCACAATTCGTAATATTATACTCCTAATGTCTTCATTGTTATCCTATGGAATGCTGGGAAGAAAATAAGCTGTATTAAGGATTTGTACTGGTATTTATGACTTTTCATCAGTAGCAGATCATAACCAAATGTTACATCACATTACAATATGAATTCCTTGTTTCACACCAAGTAGAGAGGTATCAGACATGTTATTATAAACAAGCAAATTATCTCTCACCACTGTAACTTTCCCATGTCCTGTACAAGATTTGATTGCCAAGATTCTTTTTCTTCCTCTAGTTCTTCGTAAGACCGTGTTCTTGGCAGATTATTAGGGAATTCTGTGTTTTGGTATTCTGTTTATAACATCATCTCAGTTTGATTGACAGATTTTTATCAAACTTCACATGCTGTGTTCAAGAACATTGCATAATATGTTAGGTGTGTAGTAATATTCAAGTAAAGATGCTTTGTGCAAGAATGTACTTAGCTGATTTTGTTTTGAGTTTCATGCATTTTGCATTTTCTGTTGTTGAAGATGATAAAGGATACAGACAGCATTAGTTCATGAACAGAATGTCAATAAGTGAATAATTAAAGGGTATGGTATACTGAGCATACCTAGAACATAGCATAAGATATTCTGGTACCTGTTCATTAATATCATCTTGGGACTTGTTCATTTTGCCTGCCATAATCATTTCAGCAAAGGTCACAATGGTCTATAAGTTACATCTCAAGATTCAGAAAAAGTTTTTGAAAAGGATTGCTTTGATGTATAAGGCACAATGAGAATGATGTGCAAAATATCACCAGGAAATGAAATTTTTCGCCATAATTCTCCATCAGACTCTAAACATAAGTAATATGCAGGGCTTGCAAAGTAGTTCTTAATTGTTGCAAAAGACGCATTCTGAATCTATCTTGTTGTACTTGGACTTTCTGATCATTAGGTACTGGGTTGCTTAGGACATATTTGCCATGTTACTTTGGACTTGTTTTTTCAGTGGCATTTTACTGCTTATTCACTGTCTTGTTCGTTTTGAATATGTCTAATTGCTGCTGCAGACTCAGTAAATGCTGTGTCTAGTGTTTTCTCTGTCTTACTGCTTTAGACCTGATTTGTCTAGGCCATCGTTTATTACCTCTTTCTTTGTTATTACATGCTTCCTGAGACTTGTTTCTATATGCTCGGTTAACACTTGCGCAGACAACAAGTTGTTTTCTTGAACTCCTTGCACCATTAGAAGTACATACATAATATATTTTATTATGTATGATAAATTTTTTATGTAAACAAGAAATTAAAATTATAATTTTAGGTGTTAGGAAAATAAATGATATTGGAAAATAATATTCATGCTCAGTGTATTTTGTCAGTTTAATTACATAATTTGTATTCTACTGCATAATATTGTTGAGTGTGTTTCATTAAAATAAGAAAATGATGGCTTGTGGAAAAACTGACAGTTATGTTAAAAGAAGTCAGAAACACCGTCTGCAGGTATGCGGAAGTCTGAAGGTTGTACATTTATGAGATAGACATCACAGGTTTCTTTCATAATTTTTTAATTTCCCAGGATGCAAGTGTTGGAAGGGGTTTGCAAATTATATTGTTCCCCAGTCCATGTGTTTGTGTGTTTTTGTATGTATGTTTGTGGTCAGAAAATCTTGTCTGAAGCATAATGCCCCATAACTTGAAAAGTTTAGCTGGACAGCAGTTCCTATAATTTATAATAATCGATCACTCCAGATGGAATCAACCTTGAAGACAGGGAGAAGCAATGTGGAATTATCTGTGTCTTGGCTAAGGACACAACCACTCTGGCACTGATAGGGATTGAACCTGGGACCCTCTGATCCTGGAGAATGTGTTACTAATGCACCAAGGCTGCTCAATTTTAAAAGTTACATAATGAAGCAAGTGAAAACAATTTATATAAATGAATTAATTATAAAATACAGAAGGTTTAAGAATATAAAGGAATATTAATTTTAAAATCTGCAGTCTAATATGCAATGTCTTTTAACAGATTTTTTTTTGTTCTACAAAATGCTATTTCCATTTTTTTTGGCTAATGTAATCTTTAGACGGTAACCCTTGGTTAGAATTGCTCTTAGGTCGGTCTAGAAAACTGCATAAATACCTCATATTATATTATATTAATCTTCAAACACAATTTATTGTCAATATGTGATTCAATTTATTATAGAAATGCTTCTCCTGCACAGTGATAGAAGATGTTATTGCTATGTTGCAGTTTTGAGGGAATGAGCAAAAATCATTTTTTCACCTCATCAGATTACTGAATGTCATACATCTCTGTCACAAACGGTGATGATTTGGAGCCATTTTCCGACTGACGATTAAAGAAACAATGCCTCCGGAATTGGATTTTGGCAAGATAATTGACTGAGACTCTGGCTTTCCTTTATTTCCCATTTATTGCTAAATTTCTGTCAAGAAAATACACATGTGTCTGCGAAACATTTTTTCCGCTATTCCCCTTAACCCCCTAAAATACTAGTTTGATAGAATTCTGGAATTCTGAATTTCTTGGAGGAAAAATGAATATTGAATGACCTGACTGACCAGTATCAATATTGTGACAGACTGTGTGAGCTAGGGAAATTATTGATGGCATATTGATAATGAATGGTCGAAGATGTGTGAAATATTGCCTCTTGTTTGACCAACAGAGAGAGAATTAATTCAGCAATTAATTAGATATGTCAAAAGAGCACTAGGCAGTCATGTGTTAGAGCTATCCACAGTGCAGATAGAACAAACAGAAAAACCCATTACCGACAAAGTTTTCAGAATAATTGCATTTGTTGTCGGCAAAGTTTTGGAATAATTGCGTTTGTTTTCCGGTGGGAAAATGCAGTCAGCTGCATGACAGTGACTCTTGTCAATTTGTCTGGACGGCACTTGCCCTGAAGAGTAGACTCACTTACAAAGGGACATAATCCTGTCGTGTTTTAAAAGTATTGTAAACATTTCCATAGCAGATAAAATGTCTATTAATGTCTATAAGACACTTGTGAAATGTGAGCGTCTGCTGTTTGAAAGAAATTCTTCCTTTAAATCATAATAAAAGCCATACTTTCACTTTCATGTAATTGATGACTGTAATTTTGCTGTCTGCTGAGTTGTCTGTATTTGTTCTTTAGAAGTGTCGGTTTCAGGATGTCTGGTCAGATGCAATTTGGCTCCCGCTGTAAGTCTCTGATTGAAATGAATCAGTTTTGTACAGAATGTGGTTCATTTCCAAGACAATTTAATCCTGGAGTCTTTTCAGTTGTTTTTATTTGCAGATTAATATGTAACAGAATGAAACAACACTTGTTATAGACATAGAGTACAGAGTGAAAGCTATGTGTCTCTGGTGTGATTGTTACAGTGATAAAACGCACCATACTGATTTTTCAATGTGACTTTTAAGGTGCTTTATAGTTTTTTGGACAACGGTATACCTTTCTTATACCAAGAGGTTAATGGGGTTAGCAAGTGACCATTGAGCCTCTTGCATAGCACTCAAGGTTTACCCTTCATCCATCTTGTAAATGATGATTATTTAATGCAAATAGAGGCCATGTCCAACAAAACGTGACGCCATTTCTTGTTATTGTGTCTTCATCTTGAATACACCCAGACACACAAGGTTTACAAACTGCTAATTAGTTGTGTCTTTCTGCTTTTTAAACTAAAGGCAAAATAACATTATATGTACTTTCTTTGGCGAAGAATATTCTTCCGGCAAACTTTCATGTTGGTGTGGGGATTCAGATGTGTTATGTCCCCCTTTCTTTGTTGTGCCTTCACCATTTAGGCAAAGACGTCAGAACTAAGTGTTTTCACTTTCTATGTCGTTGTTATTTATTATGTTTTCAGTCGTGTTGTCCAGTTGTGTTTCTCAATTGTGTTGTTCAATCCAAAGACATAATGGTACTAAATATTTTGTCCATGTCTTTGGTGTGAAAACTTGTAAATTAAAAAAAAAATTATAGTTTGTAAACTAACATGCAACTTTGTAATGCCTGGTATTACTTACACATCTCAAGTTTATGGCTTGTAGCACAGACTACCTCTTTAACATACATTAATCCCTTTTAAAATAACATTGTATGTACTTGTTAAATGGATATTTTCTACTAGTCTGCAACACATTTTAGTATTACAGCAGTTTATTTGACTGGAGGAGCTGGACTTCCATTGGGATTGACATGTTTTGTTCAGCTTGCAGACTTGTACTTGAAAAGAATAGTTTCAAGAATGGATGGAAAGAAATAGAAAATAGAAATAGAAGTCACAGAGCACTTTAAGAAATATGCAAATTAAAACCTATTACATGATTGTACATTATTTGTATATTTTCAGATGAGATTTGGAGTCTATATCTCACAGCATGTTTGGAGCTGCTGGGAAGGAAGAGGGCAAAGAAGTCAGAGTTCAGGAAGGTAGTTACATGTACAAGTTGTTATAGGAGGCTATATTGTCTATAACAAAAGTTTGAATGTAAAAATTGTCAGAATATGTTTTTAATAACACAATTATATTCCAGACCAGCTCTGTCTTTGAAAAATATGAAAAATATTATAGGATTAAAGGTCCAATACTAATGAAAATGAAAATAAAATATACTTTAAAAAGCACAGAAATAAGTTACTTTTAATAAAAAATGAAAGTTGGTATGTAGAAATTCTAAACAAATCACAGTACATGTACACTTACTTTTTCTATGCATTATGAAGAAAGTTAAAAAGACCTGGGTAGTCATTTTGTCGATTCACTGAGGATTCAACATAATACACATACTTTTCTTCGTGTTCCAAACACTTTCTGTAAATTTCAACCTGCCAATCTTCATTATTTAGTGTCTTGCATTAGGTAATGTACATGCCATTGAAATAACTGTCACTTAATTTTTGCTTAGTAGTAGACCTTTAAGTCTCCATCTTGCCAGTGAGTCTGAATAATGTGAGTAAAAGAGACTGAACTGTGTGAATATGAGTCTGAACAGAGTGAGTTTAAGTCAAAATAATGTATGAGTAAATAATGTATGAGTCAGAACAGAGTGAGTTTAAGTCAAAATAATGTATGAGTAAATAATGTATGAGTCAGAACAGAGTGAGTTTAAGTCAAAATAATGTGTGAGTAAATAATGTATGAGTCTGAACAGAGTGAGTTTGAGTCTGAATAATGTAAGAGTCTAAACAATGTATGTGTCTGAACAGTGAGTATGAGTCTGAACAGAGTGAGTTTGAGTCCAAATAATGTACCAGTCTCAGCAGTGAGTTTGAGTCTGAACAGAGTGAGTTTGAGTCTGAACAATGTGAGTTTGAGTCAAAATAATGTATGAGTCTGAACAGTGAGTATGAGTCTGAATAGTGTGAGTTTGAGTCTGAATAATGTAGGTCAGTCTGAACAGTGAGTATGAGTCTGAATAGTGAGTATGAGTCTGAATAGTGAGTACAAGTCTGAATAGTGAGTATGAGTCTGAACAGTGTGAGTTTGGGTTTGAATAACATATGAGTCTGAACAGTTATTAGAGTCTGAACAGTGTGACTTTGAGTCTGAACAGTGTGACTTTGAGTCAAAATAATGTAGGGGTCTAAATTATGTATGAGTCTGAATAGTGTGAGTTTGAGTCAAAATAATGTATGAGTCTGAACAGTGAGTTTGAGTCTGAACAGTGAGTATGAGTCTGAATAGTGAGTATGAGTCTGAACAGTGTGAGTTTGAGTTTGAATAACATATGAGTCTGAACAGTGATTAGAGTCTGAACAGTGTGACTTTGAGTCTGAACAGTGTGACTTTGAGTCAAAATAATGTAGGAGTCTAAATTATGTATGAGTCTGAATAGAGTGAGTTTGAGTCAAAATAATGTATGAGTCTAAACAATGTATGAGTCTGCAAAGTGTATGCATCTGAACAGTGTGAGTTTAAATCTGAACAGTGCAAGTTTGAATCTGAACAGAGTGAGTTTGAGTCTGAAAAATGTATGAGCCTGAACATAGTGAGTATGAGTTTGAACATGATTGAAAGTGAGGCTGTGACAAACAATTAGAATTAATTTTGAATGATAACTCATTAAAAATTTGTCATTGATATTTAAAAAAAAGGTCATAAAACATTTTCATATGTTGAGTAATAGTCTAAGTGTCTAAACATGACTGCCCTCCAGACTTATTTTCTTCCAGAAGTAATTTGCTGTTTTCATGTCACCTGCTTTTAAATTCATGTCTGAATTGCCTAAAGTAGACTTATATTACAAAATATTTCATTAATTCTAAATTAATTAAAGAAATAAGCATTAGATAGCAATTAATCATTCCAGTATTTGGTACCCCCCAGAATTAGACGTGCACTAAACTTAGTACCTGAGGAAATTTTGATATGACAGACTAAAACTACACATGCAATTTTGTGATAAATTTTACCCCTTGTAATATTATATGTTAACACATGACATTAATTCAATTAACAATGTGAAAAAATGTAATGCCTGTTAACTTTGAGAAATGTAGCCCTCGACCAAGCTACATTATTTTTTGTTGGGAAAAACTGAAATTCTTCTTGCTTCCCTTACTGTGTTCAAGGAAGCCAAACTAGAGTCTTTAAATCATGTGTTTGATACTGAATAAAAATGAGTGCTGTTTCTGATAGGTAATAAAGTTATTGATACAATTTTTATTCTTTTAAACATACCAGAGGTCATGAATTATAAGAACATGCCAAATGGCGGCCTGACGTCTGTATTTTCCAGTTGGTTTCATGAAAACCGATATGCATTGATTTAATAATAGGTGCTTTTCGATACCCTTGTTCATTTAAATATTGTAGAAAATAATTACTATAACGATTAGGGTAGTCAATCATGTTAACTGATAATTTGTATATTGATACCCAATGGTATGATTTCGGGAAAAACAAGTACTGGAATAAAAAGGTCAAAACAATTAGACTTCCAGTTACTTTGCGATACAAAGTCAGTCGAGATATAACAAAAAAGTTTTACATATTACTGATATGCAGGTTCCTCCTGCAGTTACATAATATTATATCAACTTGATGTTAGTTTCTGCCATTTTGGTTCATATCATTTCTGTAAACTGTAAGAGTCAGACGCAGAAGACAAGCTGATTTGTCTGAAGGTAACTATCAAAGAGGACTTCTCAATACAGAGAAATTGTTTGCAATAATTCCATCTAGTAGACATGAACAGTCAAACCTGTGTTAATGGCCATTTTCAGTAAAAGACTACTCAGTGAATAAAGACCAGCAGGGAGAAAAATGCGCTAATCATCTATTGCAAAAACACCTGTTATCATTTATTCAGTCAATACAAAGTGATTTTGGGGGTTGGGGTATAGATCACCTTCATGATTGTACTACTAGACTGAGTAAACTTTAAGCACTCTACACAATGAAACTAATAAAAAAAAAAAAATAAATTGGCAGCACTTTTACTGACCTAGTAATAATGTGCCTTTGTGTGGTTGAATAAACTAAGTAACTTAGTTATATAAGTTGAATAGGCACTGATATCAGATGAATTTGCACTGAAAAATGCTCCTCACAAAAAGAAAGAGAAGAAAGAGGTATGAATCTTTGTTTGATGATGTTGGTTAATTGAGGTGCCTTGCTAATTAATTGGCTCTTCACTTAATACGCTATCATACCTAATTGTTTCGGCATTTTTTTGCCGATTTCTCTCTTGTTCCTAGTTATATAGAACCCCTTGGGAGCAAATGTTTCACAGTAACACTTAATATACTTCTGTTCTACTTCCATAATATTCAAGTTTAATAACAACGAACCCGGAAAATAGGTATGTTTACAATTTAGTGGTTTCCAAACCTGTACGCAGTATGATGTTTGGTTACTATTCAGAGACTCGTAATATGATTACCCTCTGAATATCCGACAATTATAAGTATAATCTCAAATTATCTCTGCCGATTATGAGGTTTTTGACAAATGGTTGCTTTATCCCTTCTTTGTACCAGGTTCCTTTGAAGTTAAGCGATTTCTCAAATAATGAGGTAGAACTCAGTTAATTCTATGTTATTAATTTGAAGATTAATATGTAGTATTTGTTGTTACAATTTCTACAAAGAAAGTTTTATAGCACCTTGTTCAGGCTTATGAAATGGGAGCAAGAAAATTTAAATTAAAAGTTTGAACTTAATTAAATTTTTCACTTTGTACATTAATACAAATACAAAATGTTTAGATGTATAGGTAAAGGGAGTTTTTAGGAAAAAATGTATTAAAGATTTCAAATATTAGATACTATGTGAGGGTTTTGTAGTGTATTTTATTCGGAACATGTTTTTGTTTTAAATAATATTGTTTTCATAATACTTTTTGCCAGTATTTTCAAAACTTGACAATATATGACTCATGTAGCTACAGATCATTGTTCTACCTTACTCTTGTATATCAATGACTTTAATCACAAACACCTCTCATTGTCACTTCACTTATCAACCCTGTAACTGTTGGTGGCAAGTGATTCTGCCTTTGTGACCAATGTAGATCATGATCAGTCTGCAAATCCATAGTATATTACAGTCTTACCATGATCTCCATTGCTTGCTATTCAGTCAGTAAAATTTCAGTAAGTACAAATGTACCTCTTTGAACAGCTATTGATATTGTCTAAATTGAAAGATGTACAGGTCTGTTTAAAGGTATTAGGGTTAAGGGTCATTGGTTCAAACCCCACTACTGACTGACTCCTTGTATGTGAAAGTTAGCAGTTTCAGTTCTAGTGCTGGTTCTGTGAAGGAAAGATAACTAGGTAAAATGCCCACATGGAAATAACTAAAACAATGTTAAAATAGGAGTTGAACTCAAACACTGCTTTTTGTCATCTTGTCAAGCTGGAGGAATAGTCCTGTGTAGTGTCTGCCTGGCATTGTCCAAATCTAGAATAAGACATACATCTACATCTGCCTTGTAGATAGTGAAACAAGTGGTTGAAAGCCATCATGTAGTCATTCTGCTGGTCATGTGGGCAGTCTTTCTGTTGTAAAATGTTTGTCACTAAATTAGCCACTGCCCCAGTTATAATGCAATAATACCTGTAAATCACAGTTACCATGAAGATACAGGTGCTTGTGAGATATATATTTTGTGCTTCAATCCTGGCTTGGCAGAGTTATTGTCCTTTGACTTGGACAGTTTTGTTTGCTATCGGGATGACTAGTCACCCTTAGTGAAAACATAGAGATAACATGGCCCAAGTGTCACTTTGGGTTTCAAACCCACAACATTTAGGTATTTGGTGAGAATCTATTCATATGTGACTTTGAATAATAAAGTTATGGAAGGGTAACATGAAATCAAAAGATTGACTTTTGGAGGAAATAAGATTTCTGGGGAATAAGTCATGATTTAAAAAATAAATCATATCCATGCCTTAATAAAGATATAAAGGCCGATAAAACATACTCCACAGGGAATTGATGCAGGATTCCTGTCTGCATGTTGATGAATAGGTCTGTAAAAGAATGTTTTGATATGTATAAGAACAGGATTTTATTAGAGTGTCTAGTTTTTGACATTTTGTATTGCAGAGATTGCAGAGACTGTTGCTTGTGTTTGAGGAGGCACGGGATGTGCAGCGGCTAGGTGCTGAGCTGTATCTGAAATGGGTAAGTTAGACAGGAAAATATGTAATATATGATACAATACAAGATTGCATGCAATCAAAAATTCTATTCTGTGTTTGAGAATCTTCTTTTCAACAACTGGCCCAATTTTGAAGTACGTTGTAGTTTTTCCAGATTTTCTTTAGGTGACCTTTTACCACAAAGCTATAAGCTCATTTTGTTTCTTTAAAAGATATGGTTGCCTGGAACTGACTGTCATGTCAAGGAGTAACAGTAAAGTCCTGTTTGAATTTCCCTGAGTTTTAGTTTTTATATTAGACCAGGAACAAAAGAGTAAAGGCAGTTGACAAGAAACTTTGCGGGTACAATATTAGTTTTATATGTAGTTAGCATTGTTTCTCGGAGCAAAGTTGCTTTATAGTGATGGAATGTGTGTCTCTAAACCCATGCAGATGTTGCCTTTTTGAGTCATGCAGGGAGGTCCATAAACCCATGCAGATGTTGCCTTTTTTAGTCATGCAGGGAGGTTCCTAAACCCGTGCAGGAGTTGCCTGTTTAAGCCATGCGGGGAGGTCCCTAAACGCATGCAGGAATTGCCTGTTTTAGCCATGCAGGGAGGTCCCTAAACCCATGCAGGAGTTGTCTGTTTTAGCCATGCAGGGAGGTCCCTAAGCCCATGCAGGAGTTGTCTGTTTTAGCCATGCAGGGAGGTCCCTAAGCCCATGCAGGAGTTGCCTGTTTTAGCCATGCAGGGAGGTCCCTAAACCCATGCAGGAGTTGTCTATTTGAGCCATGCAGGTAGGTCCTTAAACCTATGCAGGAGTTGCTTGTTTTAGCCATGCAGGGAGGTCCCTAAGCCCATGCAGGAGTTGCCTGTTTTAGCCATGCAGGGAGGTCCCTAAACCCATGCAGGAGTTTCCTGTTTTAGCCTTGCAGGGAGGTCCCTAAACCCATGCAGGATTTGTATATTTGAGCCATGCAGGGAGATCCTTAAACCTATGCAGGAGTTGTCTGTTTTAGCCATGCAGGGAGGTCCCTAAGCCCATGCAGGAGTTGCTTGTTTTAGCCATGCAGGGAGGTCCCTAAACCCATGTACGAGTTGCCTGTTTTAGCCATGCAGGGAGGTCCCTAAACCCATGCAGGAGTTGTCTATTTGAGCCATGCAGGGAGATCCTTAAACCTATGCAGGAGTTGTCTATTTTAGCCATACAGGGAGGTCCCTAAACCCAAGCATGTGTTGCCTATTTTAGCCATGCAGGGAGGTCCCTAAACCCGTGCAGGTGTTGCCTTTTTGAGCCATACAGGGAGGTCCCTAAACCCAAGCAGGTTTTTCCTTTTTGAGCCATGCAGGGAGGTCCCTAAACACATGCAGGAGTTGCCTGTTTTAGACATGCAGGGAGGTCCCATAACCCATGCAGGAGTTGTCTATTTGAGCCATGCAGGGAGGTCCTTTAACCTATGCAGGAGTTGCCTGTTTTAGCCATACAGGGAGGTCCTTTAACCTATGCAGGAGTTGTCTATTTGAGCAATGCAGGGGTCCCAAACTCATCAAAGGCGCTAGCTGGTGTACCGAAACAAAGAGCTGAAACAAATATACAGCAGAACATGTGAAGCTTGTCACCTAGAACAAGTACCCATTTGCCTTAAGGGACCACTATTTTTACATCCCATTGAATTAGTTGTTAAGTAATTTACCTTTATAAAGCAGTCACTTGGTTTATAGGACAATTAATGGTGTATCTGTCAACAAGCTGCCTGTGCTAGTGCCTGAGATGGAAATCTCCCGATTTTCAATATCTGTGAGAATGACGTTCTTTCTCATTGTCCTCCACTACCAGAGTCGGGAGATTTGAAAGATATTGATAGGCAGTAAAACTGTAATAATCCATCGAGAAAGTCTCCAGTGAAGTTGATATTATGGAAGAAAGTTGGCATTTAGCATTGTAGGGAGAAATAAATTCTCCTCAGATGCCTCAAATTACTCTGATTTATCGAGTCCTCAGTCGGGACAGTTTTCATGTCATTTACATCCAATTGAATCGGGCATTTTATAGCACTCTGAAAATTGTAATGAAATGCTTCATCCCCGCAGAAACCAATTTAAGAAAATACCTCAATATCCGGCATCGGCAGTGAACACCGGGATTTCATCTTACGTTTAATTTTCTTACTTGGAAAGGATTAGTTATGTTTGTGACGAGGAAAATATCCATTTAAGAGCCGTAAGTGATTATGTCTGTCATGTTACAGCTGGTAATGAAGGGAGCGTACGCAATTAAAGTTTCTTGTTTCCCAGACTTTTCCTCTCAATTTGTCTGTTTCGTGCAATTTATGCCCAGCCTTTGAATTGAAAATATTTTCCGAGCAGAATCAGCAGTTTAAGGTGGCGAACAGTTGCTCCAGGCAATGCAAATTTTCCCATTTACTTATCACGTGCCGCCTTAGGATGCTATCAGTTGTTTGAAAACTAATGGCTTTGTCAAGTTTCTATCACTTTTCAAATGAGCAGAAGTGAAATGGTAGAAGTTTTGCGTGCATATTTCAGGAACGCAATTAAACATGACCTCACATTAGTTAATTTGTCTTAAATTATAGAAAATGCTTTAGAGAGTCTACTTAACTTGCTTTTTTTGGGATAGTCATGCACGACATTATGACTATCACTATATTTATCTGCCTCAATCTTAAGATGTAGTGGACATAATACTAGTACTGCAGCCAGGCATCTCATGACGTGATGTAGTCTGTTAAGTTCTGTCCCCTTTTAAAGTATTTTCACTGATGGTATTGTGTTTGAAACTGCATGGTTCATCATGCATCAAGATCAAACCAGTTGGTTGGTTTGCTTGCTGTTACAGATCAGCCCAAACTTGACAGATTGTTGTATGAAATACCTAGGGTTTTGTATAAATGACGGTGTTTACCTTAGCAGATTTTTGTATGAAATGCATAGTTTGTTTACCTTAACAGATTTTTGTATGAAATGCATTGGCATTGTTTACCTTAGCAGATTTTTGTATGGAATTTATAGTTTGTTTACCTTAACAGATGTTTGTATGAAATGCATTGGCATTGTTTACCTTAACAGATTTTTGTATGAAATTTATAGTTTGTTTACCTTAACAGATGTTTGTATGAAATGCATTGGCATTGTTTACCTTAGCAGATTTTTGTATGAAATGCATAGTTTGTTTACCTTAACAGATGTTTGTATGAAATGCATTTGCATTGTTTACCTTAACAGATTTTTGTATGAAATTTATAGTTTGTTTACCTTAACAGAGTTTTGTTTGAAATGCATTGTTTACCTTAGCAGATTTTTGTATGAAATTTATAGTTTGTTTACCTTAACAGATGTTTGTATGAAATGCATTGGCATTGTTTACCTTAACAGATTTTTGTATGAAATTTATAGTTTGTTTACCTTAACAGATGTTTGTATGAAATGCATTGGCATTGTTTACCTTAGCAGATTTTTGTATGAAATTTATAGTTTGTTTACCTTAACAGATTTTTGTATGAAATGCATTGGCATTGTTTACCTTAGCAGATTTTTGTATGAAATGCATAGTTTGTTTACTTTAACAGATGTTTGTATGAAATGCATTGACATTGTTTACCTAAACAGATTGTTGTATGAAATGCATAGGGTTTGTTTTCATTTACAATTTTTGTATGTATTGTAAAGGTCTTGTTTTTCTTTACAGGTTGATGTGTTGTGTGATACAGGATCTCTTGATAAAGCCATAGAAGTGTCTAAAGCAGCTGTTGAGACCCATCCAAATAACTGTGATGTTTGGCACAAACGTCTTTCCCTGATGATAACCAATGGTGAAGCCTTGGATGCAATACAGAAGGAACTCAAACAAGCCAAAAATCTTCTACCAGCAAAGGTATGTAAATACTACAGTGCTTTCTGAGGATCCAAAAATCAGTCTGTACTTGTGGAGGCACAGTGGTAGCGCATTAGCCTCAGGATTGGACAGTCCCAGGTTCAATCCCCACCAGCGCCATGAAGGTAGTGTCCTTGGGCAAACAGATATTTCTACGTAGCGTAGAGTCTCAAGAGTGATTAATCTTAAGTTCACAATCGAGAAAAAATGAATGAGTTTTCAAAAAATCTGTACTTGTAATCTTAATAACACAACACATTGTTAACTACATAATGTTCCTTGTGACTACTTTATGTGTCATTTCAATATCCTAGTTTCAATAGGGCAAAGGTCAAGGTCGCAAACATTTTTGTATTAAAACTACAGCAAAAGTTCATGTCCAGATTGCAGCTTTGTAATCTATGAAAGAATCTTTGAAATGATTTTACACATATGTTCCTTTGGACTAGATGTTATATTGTGAAAACTATTGAGGTTGCTGGCTCAGATGTCAAGGTCACAAACTCTCTTTAAATGTTACGGGTTGACAACAGCTGTCTCGCATGTTGTTATGTAATGAAAAATGACTACACACTACCTGGTTTTGTGAAGTATAATTTGATATGGGACACAGAAAATTGAAGTGCTTCTCTTTCCTCAAAACATGCCTTGTGTTTAGTGTACGTAAGGAAAAAAATATTTAAAGAAATATCAGATCTGACATAATATAAGGCCTGATTATTTTACTTGTCAAAGTTTGAAGTGCTTTATTTTTGTTATCACTGGGTCTACTGACATTTCTTTCATCTAAGAACAAACAAATTTATGAACATTTAAAAAAAATTTATGACAAGTTTGTTTGAAATGGACAACCACCCGAAAGTGGAGAGAAAACACTACACTAATTCAACATTGATATCCCAAAATACCAGATCAAAGTGATTGTATAATTACGATATCGAAATAGAATATCATTTCAAAGAAGGGTCTGTAATTCCTTATAGACGTGTCACTGTCACTTTGGTACTGTCATTCTGTTCGTACGTTATCAATGTTGTCAAGCTTGGGGATCAGCGTAGAGCGGTAAGATTATGCTTGAAGGATTCATAAGATTTAAAAGGGACTGTGTACCACTTTGTTTGTATTATAGATCATTTTTATGTCGCTAGCTTCAGAGTATGTGCATGACACTGCATTTAATATGTCAAATTTTCTCTTTTGAAAGGAAGAGAAAATAGAAATTTGAAAGACATTTAAGATGTCATTTGTTGTATAATCGTGTTTCATGATGCATTAAACAGACTTATAGCAACATACTAGACAACTAGGTGACCTTAAGGGGGGTTTGAATCCTGACCCTAAAGTTTTGTCATTTGTCTTAATTCAATCTTAGAAAGTGTTTCCTACCCTTTACTTCTCACTGCTGGTTTTCAGTATACTTTCTAAAACAAAATGTTGCCTGTGATTGATGCGCTAGATAGTTACATTAATTTATAGAAAAACAATAATTTCAGTTACTGTTCTATTTGTTCAGTTTAACAATTAAAAAAGATCATTCATCAAAATGCTTGTGTTGATATTTTGATGAATGAATAAGAACAGATGGTGCTTGGTGTGTGTGTGGGGGGGGGGGGGGGGGGGATTGAGGAGTCCTTATTTGGCCTAACATGCTGCTTATTTAAGTTGAGAACCACTTTTAAAGCGAGGAAATATCTTTTTCGCCCAATTGATTGATCTATTTAATTAGAAAAATAAATATTGAAGGCGGGTCAAACAGTAAATGGTTTCCAAACTTTATTATGTGACAGGATAGATTGCTAAGTTTTATTCCCATCTGCATGTTCACTGGGTAGGTTTTTTAATGGCCACTTTTACTTTCAGTTTGGATTCTAATGGATATTGTAAATCAGTGAAAATTCAATTTCTGTATTTTTTTTTCTCACTGAGTGATTAAATGGAGATAGGAGTTGGCATTTATCTGTTTGCTAGCCCAGGAATCTTTTCAAATAACAAAATGAGAAAGTAATGACAATAAGGCTACTGTAATTTGTTTGCATTCAGTAGTAGCTTGAAATTGTAGAAGCTAATAATCTCAATATGATCATAATTTTGATCTCATAATTCAATTAAAAGCCTTACTGAATCTTTTGTATGGACTGGTTTAACTGACTGAATCTATTGTGTAGACTGGTACAACAAAAATGACAGGGAAGGGTTGAAAATGACAGGAAAGACAGCTGACAGGAATCAATTGATTGAATGCAGGCATTGAGGATTGTTTCTATGTTCCATGTCAAATGCTGATATCAAGACCTGAAATCCGAGCCTCAGTTTATACAATTTTTCTAATTGACGGAAATTAAAAATGTATGTTTCTAATTTTGTCTCCCAGTAGAGATGAAGTTGATCAAGTTCATTTAAAACTAAGAGTACTGAAATTTCTACAGTATAAAAATAATATTCTTCACTAAAAAAAAGAGGTCTTGCATAGTATAATACTAACTTCAGAAATTTGGGTGATGCTAAATGTTTCAACTGGTAAGATGAGGTTTCCCATTAATGTCAGTGTAATTTTTATGCAGTATTAATATGCTAATAGAAAGCTTATGGTAATAATAGACATTGGCACCATCTCTGTTATATCATAGTTCTCATATTTGTGATAATTGAATTTTCTTGTATCAATAATCGTTACATTAAGACATGAAATATTTTTCGTATTTGGTTTTTAGCTGTAGAATATGTTTTCAATTTTACCCCTTTTGTTGATTCAATTGCATTAGGAGTGCAGACGCCATCATTGTTATTTTAACAGTAAAAGTCATTTGGCATTCTTGTGCAGGATGCAGTATCTGAATTAGGCTCGGGAAGTTAAACATAATTAACAGTACTGCCTAGAAGGAAATTACAGAAACATTTTATAACCATTAACGGAGATTTCAAACAGAGCAAATGTAAAATGGGGTCGTTAAAAAGTAATGATAAGTCATAAAACCTGGAATTCCTTAGCGAGGGTACGCTCCGAGGTAACAAACAATAAACTTTGTTGTTTTTCCATTAGAATCAATAGCAATTAAATATTTTCACTTGATTAATACCTTGGTTTGACTCCACCTGAATAATTTATGCTTAGAGATGATTACAAAAATACTTCATTATAAGATACATAAGGTGTTTAATTTAGCATAGTGCATATTACATTACTAAGATTGCAACATGCTTAGTTGGATCATAACGGGAGATTTGGGAAAATGGGGGGCGGGGGGGTTTTGGACATCACAACGGGGTAAAAACGAAAACCAAAAAAACATGGGGTTGCTGCTCATACATGACGATTAGTTTATTCAACTTAATGTAAACACATGCAGTCGCCATTTTAAGCACATTTAAACCTTGATTCTCAATTTCTCATATGCAAAATTATTCTCAAACAAAATTCCTGAATTTTATGAAACAAGAATAATGGGGTGTTTACGTTTATCTGGATACAAAGCAAAACAAACAAAAGCAACAATTTTATTTCTTTCAACTGGCGGTACATAATCTTTAATCAACTAGTACATTAAAAGATCATATAATCATATTTAATAATCCCGACCAAGGTCTTTCAAATGGTCGGGGGGGGGGGGGGGGGGGGGGGGGGGGGGGGGGGGGGGGGGGGCGGGGGGGGGGGGGGGGGGGAAAAAAAAAAAAAAAATGCCTCGGAAAAAGGACTAACATCCGGTACCGATTTGGAAAATAAAGAAAATATTGAAACTTTATATCTACGTATATATCGATATTTACCAATCAATTGACCAACAAAGAGATCCTTAATACAAATAACATTTTAAAGACCTTGTCCAGACGTGTCATCTTGTTGCAAACATCAATTAACGTCAATCAGGCGATAAGTATTACCCGGGCAATGACCAGATGTATGACAATCAACACTAACGAGCGGGGGGGGGGCGACTTTCGTCACCTAATCAACCGATATCGATCTCGCCTGTCAAGGTTTTGACTTTGTATATTCAAACTTGGATTAAGGGGGTATTTAAAGAATTTTATGGATTTTCTTTTCTTTCAAACAAAATTTTGATTTATCGGGAGATCTAAGTGGTTTTTTTTTTGTGGGGGGGGGGGGGGGGGAAAATTTTTAATTTTGGGACCCCGAAAAACGGCATTACTAAGATTGCAATCTAAGTAGTTTAATGTATCGCTTGCTTTCTGTGGATCTTTCTATTTTGAATTTATTGTTTGAAATATGGAGAACTTCTGTGATCACCAAAGGCCTTAGTGTATTTTAAGCCTTACTATTTTGACACTGACATAGTATTACAATTTTGTTCTTCTTTGTATATTCTTGGCCTTCAGGGAATCTCTATTTCTAAAGGTCTCCTTCCCAGCCCTATTCTTCAACATCTCAATGTGGATATCTTTGTGGTTACCTTCAACATCTCAGTGTGGATATCTTTGTGGTTACCTTCAACATCTCAATGTGGATATCTTTGTGGTTACCTTCAACATCTCAATGTGGATATCTTTGTGGTTACCTTCAACATCTCAAGTGTGGATATCTTTGTGGTTACCTTCAACATCTCAATGTGGATATCTTTGTGGTTACCTTCAACATCTCAAGTGTGGATATGGGAGATGTTGCATTTTGTTGTTGTCTTCCAAAAGGCTCCCAACAGGATGAATCAAATCCTGTCACCAATCCTCTTGTTTGTGTTTTCTCAGCATTCTTGGGATTGGGATCACCTTTTCTGTATTAAGTTTCAAAAACTTACATGAATTAAGTTTGACAACTACTCCCTACATTCAGTCCCAGTTTTGTTGCACATTTTAGTCTCTCTGACACAATTTTTTAAAATCTTTCTTTTGAAAACCTAGCCAGGAATGTCATGACATGTTGTACAGCAGTTTGTTTCATATGTTTTATTGTATCATTCAGGAAATCTGGCCTGTTGTTAAGTTGGTGCTGGAACATGCAGTCAGTATGAATGATGAGAATACAGTCATCTTGCTTCTTGAGGTAAGTTATGTCATGGCACACTTTTTTTGATATTTTCCCCGACTTTGGGAAGGCATACTATTTTTACCCTGTCTGATTCATTTTATATCCAGACTTGAACACTCCTTGTTTCACTAAGGATGTTGGTTATATCTGATAGGCTAAATTAGATAATGTTGGCCTCTGAAATTGTATCAGAGTAAAGACCAATGGGGAATTAATAGTTGTCTCTGTCCTCAAAAGTAAGCTTCTGAGCTCTTAGAGAACTTTGCAGACATTTTTTCCCCAGTCTGTGTATTTTTCCTTGTTAAAGGGAAGCAGACTGGTCCTATAAATTGTAGGTTGCTGTTAAGAGTTACTTCCCCTGTAAATGAGAGCTGTGCAAGTTTAATTTCCTACAAATGAATTGGGAAACTGCAAAGACTACTACTAAAAATTAGTAATTTTATTTGAAACCAGTCTATAAACATATGATTCAGAAGTTTTAGAGCCACTTTAAGTTAATACATCAGAGAAACATGTGAAAAAAAAAAATTGTTTAGCATTTAAGTTATTAGAGCCCTAGATATGGTGAATAAGAAATGTTTGCCTTCTTTCAGAGTGCTTTGATTTCTAGATCAGAAGTGAGTATGCCGGCAAAGAATCTCTATCTCCAACATCAGTACCTGTTACATGGTATAGAGCAAGCCCGGAAAATATATAACAGGTTTGCTTAGCTTCTCTATCAAATTTTTAGTAATCGTTGTCACCAGTGTAACCAAATTTGATATTGACAGTTGATGAAATTGATTGGAAATAAGCATCAAATATTTACCAAACCTGGGACAAGCTGTCAAATTCGAAGGGATTTAATTACATGTACATAACTTCAGTTTTCTTGATATAGAATGTTTTGCTTGATTTTCTCACATTCAATTTCTAATCCCTGTATATCTATTTAGTTTCATACTGATCACTTCAGTTAGCAGTTTAAAAAGGAGTTCTCTGTGTCCTGGTCATATATTTTTCTTCATATATTTTCTATCGCGAGAGCTGAATGGTTTCATGGTATGTACATGTTTTTGTTCTGGAATTTGCAGGGTCCAGCAATTTAAGCCGGTATCAGTAGAATTTTACAAGTTCTATATCAATATGGAACTGGCTCAATCGAAGCCGAAGATGAAGCTGATACGATCGGCGTATAATGAGGCAGTCAGAGAACATGGTCCATCGGAACCAGGTACTGTAAATCATGAAATATTCACAAGAATTTTATTTTTCCGTTTCATCTTTTCTGCGAGAGCACACGTTTGCAAATTCATCATTGTGCTAAGTGAAAGTTCTCAGGAAATGAACAGTTTCCAGTAACATACGGGATTGCTTGTTCACAAATTCATGTGGTCTCTTGAATTGACGTGGAGATAAAAATCTGCAAACTTTTTGTCATGCGAATTCAAAGAGATTTACAGAATCTTCCAGGTGTATATCTAGCCTGGTGACTCAATCAAGTAACTTGTGCATTAAAATAATTAAAGTGACATTATGCGCATCTTACTGCACATAGTGTATTTTTGGTGACAGTTTTATAAAAGCAATTTTTGGTTGCTGTTCATTTAAATGTGTTAAATTAATGATTATGCCGCATTAGTATTTGAAGTTGGTGCTTTAGATATAAAAAAATCGGACTGATAAAATGATAGTTGATTGTGTCTTGCAGTGGAAGGGAAGCAACTCCTGCATGCAGTTGTTCTTTTCTTAAATTGACTCTCCCAGTCAAATAAGAAAATCAATATTTGGAAAGTTATTATTTCATACTGGTAGCGTGAAGAGTTTGGTGTATTGGGTTAAAAGCTATTATTTCCTCTACGCTTTTGTACACACACCATATTCAGCTGGATTTTAACTTGAAAAAAATGCGCATAATGTCACTTTAAGTATTCAAGAAATACTGTTTGCTCGAGAATGTTTTCTCACACATCACCTGCATCCTCTTGCATACAACTTAATTTGGTTCCATATATTGTACTACCTCAGAAATTTGGAAGAAAAGTGCATAATTTATTAGTAAAAGTTTAAATTTCTACACTTACCTTTGATATATAGGTAGATAAGAAGTATTCCATTACATTATACTGTCCTCTGCATGTGCTTTATATTGTTATCAAAGCAGTAAATGCATGTATTATGAAGTTTTTCAATAGAACACAGTTGTAAACGGCATATTCTGTTTCAGGTTTATGGTTAGATTACATCAAACTTGAGGGATCTCATCCACATGGAAAACCAGAAAATGTCGGCAACATACATAGCTGTGCCATTAAAGCCTTGACTGGTTCCCTGAATCAGGAGTTCATCAAAAACTACACACTTGTACAGACCACGGTCTGTTGATTGCTTCAAGATTTGAAGAGTAGAAGTAGATTCTTTGACGGTCAAACACAAAGATTTCACAAGTGGAAATAGCTGCCTTGCCATCTAACCTCAATGTCCATCCATGATCATACTGTACAACGACATTCTTTGCTTTGTTTCATTCTGGTTTTGCAGTTTAAAAATTCATGAAAATTGATAAAATGCTGCAGTTTAGTAATTTGCTGGCTTTGTAAGATTTTTTATTTACCTATTTTACGTTTTGACACAGTATTATCAAAGAGGTATCTTTTAAATTGAATATGCAATCTTAGTTAAAATATTTTTTTATGTTGGAAGAGTATTAATTAAGTAGCACAAATGCTGGCAAAGATTCTGAATGTGACCACCTCAGTGTTCCATATAGATATATATGTGATTATAGATAATTTGTAAATAAATTCTCAGCATTATTATAGTTTGTAGTTGTTTAAACCAGTGCTGTACATTACTAAATTTGAAACGCTGCTTGGAAAGGAGTATAACCTTTTACTATGGATTGAGGATGTCCATTGAATCACAGAATTTTATTGAACAAACAGTTCTACAAATTAACAACTAGCCGAGTGTTTTTCATCTGAGCTTCTGTTGAATATAGTGATTATGTTCATATAGTGTTGCGTATTTGTTCACCCACAAGCTTATTCTTTCTCTACATTTGGACTTGATGTTTCCACCAGTTCAAATTTATTTATTTCAATCGGTCAAATGACGAGCAAACCTTGTTCTGAGGTTAACGAGTCCCATTAAGTTCATGCCTTGTGAGTAACATTTCCTGTAGCCAAGTGCACAACTTCAAATCCAGGAACTGGTTGTTCGAACATTTAACCACCGGTAAAGTTGACCATAGGTTTAATTTTGATTCAAGATACATTTTAAAGTGGGGAAAACTTAAAGTGTTATTTGGGGTTTATCTTCAACAGATTTTAGATTTTTAACTAACCTTAACACATACAATGTTTTACGGAGTCTTGCAAAATGTTCAAATGTAACTTAAAATTTTAATAAACTGTTGGCTTAATTGCTGGTTAAAGTTCTAACAGCCAGATCCTGATTAACATTACTGTAAGGTTTCATGACTACAGGTCAAATGATTTTGGAATTACATGCAACATGAGTTAAAATAATGCCAATATTTCACTGATCTAAGGGAGGCAACTGTTTCTTTAGTTGGTGCAGTCACAAACAAAAATCCGGGTTCACAGATTTTACTCCTAATCAACATAACTGTAAGGTTTGTGATTGTAGGTCAAATGCTTAATGAGTTAAACAGACTAAAAAATGACAATTTTTCACTGATTTAAGGAACACAACTCTGCCTTTACTGGGTGCAGTCACTAACAACCCATACAATATCTGAAGTTAAATGAAGTCTACCAGTCAAGTGAGATTGACTGTAGGTCAATGGGCCAAATGATGCACTTAGCCTTGTACTCTGGCTAATAAATCTACATTTATGTATTTTGAATATACTTCGTTCATACCTGGTGAGAAAATTTAATTTTGTTTAAAGTCTCAGTTCCTTTGAGAATGACAATTTATGTCACTAGGTCAAATATAACAAGAAATGTATATTCACACAAAACAGATACCCCCACGGTTCAATTACAGACTTAAGGCAAGCCTGAAGCTGCCAAATTGGCTCGTTCACAGAACCTATCCTGTAATGATGATCATTTGTGCCAAATTGTTTGTAAATCCCAACGATAACAAACACAGAACAGGATGAGGGCGAAAATAACGGTGTATCACATGATCAACATCTGGGTACCCGCCATTTTGGAAAACGAAAGAAAACATTGAAATTTTAAATCTACGTAAATCTCGATATTTTACCAATCAATTTGACCAAATGCAATTTAAGTATTCCCTTATCGTAACAAGATAGTATTTCGTCCCGATGTTTCTTTTTAGGTTGACTTTTTGCATTGGAAAGTTGACTTGATACGAACAGCTGTGTCTACAAATGGCCAAAAGCTGAAAACCGACCTAATTTTAGGGCTTCTTTCCTACTTGCATATGGTGTTCATGGGATTAATGTAGCAGCTTTTTTCTTAGATTTAAGCCAATATGCTTATGTTATGTCTTAGATTTTCATATTTCACCCATATTTTAATTTTCTGGGACGGGTAGATCTGTTCAAAATCTAAAAAATGGCGTCACCGGTGATTTTTTGTGAGCAGTTTTTCACTTTGTATTTAGGATTAAATGATGGAAAATTGGTAATTAAAATGTAAGTTAGGGGTTATTTTTCAAAAGTTGTAAATTAGATTTTTGTTTTTTGTCGAGCCCGCTTGCGGTGAGCTCGACATAGTTGTCACTTTTGGCTGTTCGGTGTATGTGCGTGCGTCTGTCCCTGTGGTCGTTCGTCCGTCCGATTTTGTCTGGACCATATCTTTTTCATGCATGGAGGGATTTTGATGTTACTTGGCACAAATGTTCACCATCATGAGACGGAGTGTCATGCGCAAGAACCATGTCTAGGTCTAAGGTCAAGGTCACACTTGGAGGTTAAAGGTCAAATTCAAGAATGACTTTGTCCGGAGCATATCTTTTTCATGCATGGAGGGATTTTAATTTAACTTGGCACAAATGTTTACCATCATGAGACGGAGTGTCATGAGCAAGAATCAGGTCCCTAGTCCAAGGTCAAGGTCACACTTAGAGGTTAAACGTCAAATTCAAGAATGACTTTGTCCGGAGCATATCTTTTTCATGCATGGAGGGATTTTGATGTTACTTGGCACAAATGTTCACCACCATCAGACCGAGTGTCATGCGCAAGAACCAGGTCCCTAGGTCTATGGTCAAGGTCACACTTCGAGGTTTAAGTTCAAAGTCAAGAATGTCTTTGTCCGGAACATTTCTTCTTCATGCATGGAGAGATTTTGATGTTACTTTGTACAAATGTTCACCACCATGGGCTACCCTTGTTTTTAGAGTTACTTCCCTTTGTTGTTACTTTAAATAGCTTATATTGCAACTTTTTTATTACTTGCCGTAGAGTAAAATTAAGACCACTTTTCTGTGTTACAACATGCATGTTACATCCAATATTTAGGTGTATTTTGACCTATCTCTACTACAGCTGGCGGGCTCTACATGTTGTACGTGGGCATCTAGTTTTTATTTTATAACATGATAACGTATAGTTCTGTAAGACCAGTATCACAAGTCAAATGACCATCCAACGCTAAAACACGCTAGATAGAATAGTATGACCCGTGTTTAAATGGTGTTAATAAAAGTTGATTATATATAAAGGTTTTAATTTCAGTTTTACAAAAAATTTCATCAGCTTTGCAATGATACCATTTTTTATTATGCCCCCGAAGGGTGGCATATTAAAATCGCACCGTCTGTCTGTCCGTCCGTCTGTCTGTGCATCCCCACTTACAAATTCGTGTCCGGACTGTAACTCTGTCATGCATTGAAGGATTTTAAAATAACTTGGCACAAATGTCTAGCACATCAAGACGACGTGTTGCGTGCAAGACCCACATCCCTACCTCAAAGGTCAAGGTCACACTTAGAGTTTGAAGGTAACGAAATCCTCTGTATATGCACACATTCGTGTCCGGACTGTAACTTTGTCATGCATTGAAGGATTTTAAAATAACTTTGCACAAATGTCAAGCACGTCAAGCCGACGTGTCGCGTGCAAGACCCACGTCCCTACCTCAAAGGTCAAGGTCACACTGGAATCTCCTTTTTATGCACACATTCGTGTCAGGACTGTAACTTTGTCATGCATTGAAGGATATTAAAATAACTTGGCACAAATGTCTAGCACATCAAGACGATGTGTCGCATGCAAGACCCACGTCCCTATCTCTAGGTCAAGGTCACACTTAGAGTTTGAAGGTAATGGAATCCTGTATATATGCACACATTTCTGTCCGGCCTATAACTTTATCATTCATTGAAAGATTTTAAAAATAACTTGGCACAAATGTCAAGCACATCAAGCCTATGTGTCAAATTTTAAAATTACATACTAGTACCACAATTATTGAGCACATGGAGAGGACAAAGACTGTGAGACACCTCTTTCAGGGGCATTTGTCACTTGTTAGGGACAGCCCTTGTTAAAATTGGTATTCAAATAACAAAATGACGGGCAGTTTTGAAGATTATTTTGGGACAAAATACCTGTGAACTCGCTCAGCGTGATAAATACAGTGTGATAAAAGCTTCCAGGTAAAAATCGATAACCGAGACCACATCATCAGTACGATAAGGCTGTTTATATAGGGCGTAACACAGTTATGGTGGAGTTTTTATGTCCCACTGCCATAGTTAATTATGGCTACACATGTTATGTGTGTTTGGTATTATTTGTACCAAATTTTTATGCCCCCGAAGGGTGGCATATTAAAATCGCACCGTCTGTCCGTCCGTCCGTGCGTCCCCACTTACAAATTTATGTCCGGACTTTGTCATGCATTGAAGGATTTTAAAATAACTTGGCACACATGTCTAGCACATCAAGACGACGTGTCGCGTGCAAGACCCACATCCCTACCTCAAAGGTGAAGGTCACACTTGGAGTATGAAGGTTATGGAATCCTCTATATATGCACACATTCGTGTCCAGACTGTAACTTTGTCATGCATTGAAGGATTTTCAAATAACTAGACACACATGTCAAGCACATCAAGACGACGTGTCGCGTGCAAGACCCAGGTCCCTAGCTCAAAGGTCAAGGTCATACTTAGAGTTTGAAGGTAACGTTCTCTATATTGTATATTGCACACATTCGTGTCCAGACGTAACTTTGTCAGCATTGAAGGATTTTAAAAAACTTGGCAAAAAGTCTAGCACATCAAGGGGGGGGGGGCGGGCGTGTGGCGGGCAAGACCCACGTCCCTAGCTCAAAGGTCAAGGTCACACTTAGAGTTTGAAGGTAATGGATTCCTCTACATATGCATATATGCACACATTCGTGTCCAGACTGTAACTTTGTCATGCCTTGAAGGATTTTAAAATAATTTGGCACAAATGTCTAGCACATCAAGACGACGTGTCGCGTGCAAGACCCACATCCCTACCACAAAGGTCAAGGTCACACTTAAGAGTTTATAGGTAATGGAATCCTGTATATATGCATACATTTGTGTCCGGACTATAACTTTATTATGCTTTGAAGGATTTTAAAATAACTTGGCACAAATGTCTAGCACATCAAGCGGATGTGTCGCGTGCAATACCCAAGTCCCTACCTCAAAGGTCAAGGTCACACTTAGTGTTTAAAGTAATGGAATACTGTATGCATGATTACTCTGTCATGCATGGAAGGATTTTAAAATTACATAGCACATTTATTGAGCACATGGAGAGGACACAGACTGTGAGGCACCTCTTTCGGGGGCATTCGTCACTTGTGAGGGACAGCTCTTGTTTTTTGCAATAAATTACTCCTGAAGTTATTAACCAGATTTAAATAATGCCAAATACATAATATGTGTAACTAGTGTGTAATAATTAACTATGGCAGTGGGACATAAAAACTCAGACTGCAGAAAGACTATTGGGTCAAACTTGGTCAGTTTGTCATGTTGCCTATTTTTGCCTGTTTTTGATCTAATAGAGAAAAAGAACACTACTAAAAGCACAACAGTGATTTATTTTAATGCCAAAAATGCTGAACATAACCCAGTAAAATGGATATATAAAAGTTACAAAAGGTTTGTGGTATATATGTACATGTATATGTCACAGACTAGCAGTATGAAAAAGAAATTTTAAACAATAAACAGAACAACCTTTTGTTGGGAAGTAATGAAATGGTTTGTAATGCGGTATAACACAGAGATTTATACTTTTAATGCAAAACAATAACAAGAAGCCCAAAAGGGCCAGTATGGCTCTACCAGACTGACTGGACTGTTCTAAGTTTTGTGAAAATCGTTTGGATGATTTTCAAAGTTTTGGTCACTGTGACCTTGATCTTTGACCCACTGACCCCAACAACAAAGAGATCATCTGAACGTTGCAGGCAACCTCCTGAGCAAGTTTCATGAAAGTCAAAGGAAAATTATGAACTGTAGAATGTTATCAAGGAAAAACTGAGGTCAAAAAAGGGATCAAAGTTACACTCATTGTGACCTTGACCTTCGATCCCAGAAACAATAAGGATCATCTAATGGTTGCTTGTAACATTCTGAGCAAGTTTCATGAAAATCAAATGAAAATTGTGACATGCAGTGTTACCAAGGAAAATAGAACTGGTCACTGTGACCTGCTTTGGTATTACGACCATATTCAGGTGTGCATAGTCTTGCATATACTTTATACACTGTATTATGTACACCTATTTTCAGAGTGCTTGGTGAAATACCACTTGTGCTTCCATTGCATAGCAGCAATTTTACACAACATATAAATGTGATTTCATTTGTGCAAAAAGTGATTCTGTATTTTATTTACAACCATATAGTAAAAAAATTTATATAAAGTATTTTGGAAATGGACGGCAGTAATTGCAGTGATATAATGCATTAAACATGCCTATGTCAAAACCTTCCAGCAGCACACATAAATATTGTTCATAAGATTCTAGGATATTCCTAACCGAATGTACACAGAATATCAGCTGAAAACTTTTTCCTTAAGGTTCCTTGCTATAATAATCTTTTAAAAAAGAATAAATGTTGTTGGTGTTACTGTATTCAATAATCATAAAGAAACGTTCGATGTATAAACTAAAATCACTAAACCTTATTTATATGTATAAACCTATTAGAGAAAACGTTCAGACTAATGTTTTCTTTATCAAGCTACATGGTTAAGATGATTTTATAGTGAAAATTAATACATGTACAAAAGAATGGAAAGGACAGTCATTTGAATGGCTGGTAAGGTTCTCCAGTTATAGTTTGCTAGCCTATACTCAGCAGTTTTTACTAAACACAACATATACATGTGTAAGCGCCATCTTGACTACAAATAATGTCAGTTTACTACATGATGAGGAAGTCTCTAATCCCTTCCTCTTGTTTTCCACAGGGTAGCGGCCGTTGTGATCCATCACTACCACTCACTGCCCAACTATAGCCAGGAGTAACCGCTTGTAGTCTCCGCTCGTATCCGAGGAAATGGCTGTTGCTAGGGTCTTCTTGTACTTTGCAAGATACACTTCCTTTATATCCTGAAGGTCAATCTGAATATGCAAGAAAGTTACATTTTTTAAATGTACAATAGGGAATGGTTCTGGCTTTCCAGTTAAACAGCCACCATAAACCATTTTATTAGTTTAAAAATATAGGACTGTGACTGATACTTCTAAAGTATTGGGTTTCAGTTTTTTCTACAAACAAAAATAGTCCAATTTATATCTTGGTACCTTTTGTTAAGTTGAACATATTCTTCTTACCTGAATTAAGGTTATTTATAAAATTCTTACATCAACTACACTCACTTTCTGCTTCCTTGAGCAATAACTAACACTCACACCGACCGAAACCATTGTTGAAGTTGCAGTAAGATCCAGCTCAACAGGATTTAAGCTGCAATCTATGGGTTAGGAGTTCTACCCCAACAAAACAGCTTCGCGCTCATGGAATCCCCATGTAAACATGGCACAAAAAATACAGCGTACATAAAATTACCAACATTTCCATATTCAGATTCTTATTACTTTATATTACTTCATAACAGTTTTTATTTTTGTTAAATGATGAAACAACAAACAAAATGGCACCTCAGATCTGGAGACTATGATTCTAATCAGTGTAGAATCCTTGGTTCCGGCTCCCTTCATTGCTGAGTACAACTTGTCAGCAAAATACTCTGGACGGTTCTTGGCACTCATAACTGCAAAATGTACCAAGATAGTTTAAATAAAATACCACAAACATCCATTTGAAACTTTAGAACTGTGCTTGCAACAAGAAATTCAGCTTTTGTTCTTGATTTCATATTAGGTGAAACTTGAGTACTTGAATATGAATACCAACAGCTTGAAATATTAAATCTTAGCCTGCTGTAAGTAGCTAATAATTCTGTCTTTGCAACCAGTGCAGATCATGACCAGTCTAAACATCTATGCACTTAGCAAGGTAAGGGTTAAATACCTTGATAAATGTCCCTCGAAATACCTTGATGAATGTCCCTCGAAACACATAGTCCACTCGATAAAGTCCCTCTAAATACCTTGAGAAGTCCTTCAAACACTTTGAAAAGCCCTCGAAATACCTGATGATGTCCCGAAAACTTAAACACTTTGATAAAGCCCGAAAACGAATACCTTGATGAATGTCCCTCGAAATACCTTGATAAATGTCCCTCGAAATACCTTGAAATTATTCTTCAATGAACAGTCTACCTAAGTCAGAAGAACAAGTAAAGCAGCTACAGATTTCTGCTGATTTTCTGTACTTTAATCCTTAACTGGACTGATGCAAAGATATACTGACCTACAGCAGTGAATCCTTGTTTGAGGTCCCCTGACATTTCCCTGTCAATAGAATTAAGAATGTCTCTACCTGATACCTGAAATTTATCAAAGTAATACATATATTTAATTTGAAGTCTAATCGTAATAAGCAATTTCTTTTCCTGGTCTAATCATAGTATGTGAAATGCC
Source organism: Saxidomus purpurata (assembly GCA_022818135.1). Classification (NCBI taxonomy): domain Eukaryota; kingdom Metazoa; phylum Mollusca; class Bivalvia; order Venerida; family Veneridae; genus Saxidomus; species Saxidomus purpurata. Next base: position 4,472,279 of record JAFMSR010000002.1, on the reverse strand, counting down.
CCATTTCAAATTTACTCTTACACAATGGAAGATTGTTAATTTTAAGTATTTCCAATGGTTTAAAATTAGATAACATTTATTTTGTCATCTGCATGTAAAGCAGTCGTGTAGTAATTTCTATTAACAACCCAAACTTCTAAACTGAAAGATGGAAAAGCCTATATTTGAAATTCATAAATACATTGTAAAAACAAAATTAACGAAGATGAAACTCCTTCTCACCTTGACATATTCTTCAAACGTAGCTCGTAGCTGGAAGTAATGCCTCACAGCAAGCACTGACAGGAAGGCAGACTCATCTGTGCCGAGTTTTTTCTCTCCTGCTTGGAAGAGCTTCTGGGCATCTTCCCTGGCTAGATTCCTGTCAATCACTGCTTCTGGTCCCTCGTACTGGGCACGCTGCCACTGCTCTGGTGTCAGCTCTGTCCTATTGGCCTTTACATGAAAGTTTAAGGGATAAATATCAAAATACTATAAAACATTTTTTGCAAAATTTTTTTTTGGTGAATTTGCAAAAATTAATTGAATAAAAGTCGGGCTATTTGCTCGCGGTAGTTTCTTTTTCAAAAAAATACAAATACAAACAGTTAATTATAAATCTATATGAATAATTTAGTTCAAATATTGTTTTTTTTTGGGGGGTGGGGGGTGGGGAGTCTGCCTTATCTCCTTTCTCCGCCCTCTCACTTTCCCTTCCCCTCTCTGCAACCCCCGCCCGCCCTAGTCATCGGCTATCTGTTCTCACATACTATTCGCCAAAGATGGCTGTATATTCTTTTTCTACTGTAAAGTGGCTATTAGTCAGCTACTATGTCACTGTATACTCCGGACACGCCAGTTTATGTCCTTAGAATTTCCATTTACCAGCATTCCTACTTTCAGACTTTGTCACAAGTTAACAGAGACGTACTTGGTACTAATGGAGAAACTTTGAAATTTGACAAGGCAGTTTTTGTCGAAAGATGATGAGAAATGACCAATGATAGATGAGAGACAAAATTAAATGAAGTGAAGAGTCCAGCTTCTGGCGGGGTTCGAATCCATGACCTTCCGCTCTTGCATCAAGTGCACTAACCACTGAGTTATTCTAACTTATTATCAAATCAAATTCTATGGCCACAAATTCACGAAATTTGCAAATGGGAAAATTAGAATTTCCGCGAAATCACCTAAATTTTGCAGTGTTAAAAAAACAATACACAGTATGGTATTCTTAATGCCCAGAAACAGGAAAACAAGTAAAAAGTATGCTTTCTACCTTTCAAGCAAGATTCTGTATACATATTATTATGTATTAAATTACCTGACAACAAGACACTAGGAGACGTTTAAAATGCCCACTGGTATCATCATTGATGTCTTTCTCAAGACTTCTGTGATAGTCTGCAATATAATAAAACAACTATGTGATATCACAATATACAAATAATGTACAATGTTTAGAAATGTTGATGAGCCATGTTTTTTTTAACTGTTCCTAGTCCAAGCCAACACTAGGATATAGGTGAAACTGCCAAGATCCCCGACAGGCGCAGGTTAAAGAGACAGATTCAGATACAAGGAAACCGGGTACCAGACCATAGCTTTTTTTGAACAGACCACTTGATTCTTTTATGTGCCCGGTATATAGCACCGATATACCCGAGACTACCTCTGGGTTTCTAAACAGTTTATCTCTTGATTGGTAGGAAACACTGAAAAGCATTTCACTGAAAAGCCATGTAAATTATCAGTTGATTTGGGCCTATTCTTTTCCCCTTTTATGTGTGGGATGTGGAAGGCTGCCTCTGTAGAGATATTGAAAAGGTCACAAAGCAATCTACACACATATGAACACAAAGATAGTACATGATACACCATTATCAACAAAACTGAAAAGGGAATAAACTGCAGAGACCCGCCAACATTAATCAACGAATATGACCTCTTTGCCTCTAAACACAAACTGAAGCACTTTCCATTTAAAAAAACATCTCTAGAGAATGAAAAATAATGACATAAATATTTAAACAATTCCTTCTCTTTGAAATATAAACTCAGATCTTACACTGCTTATAACTGTCGTTTATTTCTCGTATTTCAGCGTTGGTTCTCGTACACAGAATTTCTATCAGTGCTGCTTCCTTTGTTCCCAAGCCCTGTAGAAGACAGGAAAATTTTGTTTTCTTGAAGGTGTAATGTTGCAATAATTTTCATTTAAACAAAACCTTATCTTTCAGCAATTTTACATTAATTTTTACATGGTTTGTTAATATCGTTTGTCAGTAAGACTCCAAACAAACATCGAAGAACAAGATTTAACGTTCTTGCAACTTTAATATTAACTATTTCAATAACTTCTTTTCTGGAGTTCTGACCAGCACTCCTGCTGAAAGAAGAGACTGGTGATTTGAATTTAATTTAAGATATGTCATTAGAAACAAGTACATAAAAAATGTTCTTACACTGATACCTTGGTGCAGTGACCCTCTGTACTTACACTGTTAGTTTGATGAAGTGACCCTCTGAACTTACACTGATAGCTTGGTGAAGTGACCCTCTGTACTTACACTGGTAGCTTGATGAAGTGACCCTCTGAACTTACACTGTTAGCTTGATGAAGTGACCCTCTGTACTTACACTGGTAGCTTGATGAAGTGACCCTCTGTACTTACGCTGATAGCTTGATGAAGTGACCCTCTGTACTAACGCTGATAGCTTGATGAAGTGACCCTCTGTACTAACATTGGTAGCTTGGTGAAGTGACCACTGGTAGCTCGGTGAAGTGACCCTCTGTACTGACACTGATAGCTCGGTGAAGTGACCCTCTGTACTTACACTGGTAGCTTGATAAAGTGACCCTCTGTACATACACTGATAGCTTGATGAAGTGACCCTCTGTACATACACTGATAGCTTGGTGAAGTGACCCTCTGTACATACACTGATAGCTTGGTGAAGTGACCGTCTGTACTTACACTGGTAGCTTGGTGAAGTGACCCTCTGCACTAACACTGGTAGCTTGGTGAGAGATCACTGGTAGCTCAGTGAAGTGACCCTCTGTACTTACACTGGTAGCTTGGTGAAGTGACCCTCTGTACTTACACTGGTAGCTTGGTGAAGTGACCCTCTGCACTAACACTGGTAGCTTGGTGAGAGATCACTGGTAGCTCGGTAAAGTGACCCTCTGTACTTACACTGGTAGCTCGATGAAGTGACACTCTGCACTAACACTAGTAGCTCGGTGAAGTGACCCTCTGTACTTACACTGATAGCTTGGTGAAGTGACCCTCTGTACTAACACTGGTAGCTTGGTGAAGTGACCCTCTGTACTTACACTGATAGCTCGGTGAAGTGACCCTCTGTACTAACACTGGTAGCTCGGTGAAGTGACCCTCTGTACTTACACTGATAGCTTGGTGAAGTGACCCTCTGTACTTACACTGATAGCTTGGTGAAGTGACCATCTGTTCTTACACTGGTAGCTTGGTGAAGTGACCCTCTGTACTAACACTGGTAGCTTGGTGAAGTGACCACTGGTAGCTCGGTGAAGTGACCCTCTGTACTTACACTGATAGCTTGGTGAAGTGACCCTCTGTACTTACACTGATAGCTTGGTGAAGTGACCCTCTGTACTTACACTGATAGCTTGGTGAAGTGACCCTCTGTACTTACACTAATAGTTTGGTGAAGTGACCCCCTATACTTACACTCTTGTGACAGCCTGGTAGCTCGGGAAGTGACCATCTGTACTTACACTGACAGCTTAGTGAAATGACCCTCTGTACTTACACTGATAGCTTGGTGAAGTGACCCTCTGTACTTAACACTAATGCTTGGTGAAGTGACCCCCTGTACTTACTCTGACAGCTTGGTGAAGTGACCATCTGTACTTACTCTGACAGCTTAGTGAAATGACCCTCTGTACTTACACTGATAGCTTGGTGAAGTGACCCTCTGTACTTACACTAATAGTTTGGTGAAGTGACCCCCTATACTTACTCTGACAGCTTGGTGAAGTGACCATCTGTACTTACTCTGACAGCTTAGTGAAATGACCCTCTGTACTTACACTGATAGCTTGGTGAAGTGACCATGCATCATAGAAAGTTGTAGGTTTAAACATGCCCATTATTGTCTCACGAAAATCTCCACTCAGCTCGGACTCCAGGTCTTTGATAAGGTCCTGCAACAAAATTATTTTACAGCTGCTTAACATACAACACAGCATTACCACAGACAAAATAGAGCAAAAATAAACTTGTGTGAACTTAATTGTGGGTGAAGATCACATATAGCTCATTACCAAAAACATTTTCAAAAACTGAACCCGTTTTTTTGAAGAATCAACATATGTTGCACCCTTGGTAGAGGGTCACATAAGAATCAGTCACGTGAAATTGTATAAAAATGTGAGTGAATTCATTAATTCAATACAAAAAATATTTACAGTTTAGCATATCGACATACAGGGAAAACTAACCTATATCCCTACGGGCCATATTTTTTTAAAATCACCATGGTTGAATAATCTTTGTAGAAGAACTTAAATTTACAAAGCATGTAACATACTAGATGGATTTAAAATTAACTAAACTAAACGCTTGAGGTGCTTGCTACAGCAATTCCTTTCTAGAATTTCACAACATATGAGCTATTACAACAGGAAGTAGGTTTACCTTGCCATACATGGTTTTAAACATATTCATAATTTCCACTCTCTGTCTGTTTGATCTTTGACTGATTACTCCAATGATAGCCTGCTCATCAGTTCCTGAAGTAAATATACAAAACCATAAAATAACAAGTCATTAAACAGGTTTTCTGTCCCTGAAAAAACCTAAATAAAAAGATCTTCATTTTTTGTCGAGCCCACTTGCGGTGAGCTTGACATAGTTGTCACTTTTGGCGTTTCGGTGTATGTGCGTGCGTGCGATTTTGTCCGCACATATCTTTTTCATGCATGGAGGGATTTTGATGTTACTTGGCACAAATGTTCACCATCATGAGACGGAGTGTTGTGCGCAAGAACCAGGTCCCTAGATCTAAGGTCAAGGTCACACTTGGAGGTTAAAGGTCAAATTCAAGAATGACTTTGTCCGGAGCATATCTTTTTCATGCATGGAGGGATTTTAATTTAACTTGGCACAAATGTTCACCATCATGAGACGGAGTGTCATGCGCAAGAACCAGGTCCCTAGGTCTAAGGTCAGTCACACTTAGAGGTTAAAGTTCAAAGTCAAGAATATCTTTGTCCGGAGCATTTCTTCTTCATGTATGGAGGGATTTTGATGTTACTTTGTACAAATGTTCACCACCATGGGCTACCGTTGCTTTTAGAATTACTTCCCTTTGTTGTTACTATAAATAGCTTATATTGTAACTTTTTTATTAGATCTACTGGCCGTAGTGAAAAATCGAGACCACTTTTCTGTGGTACAACATGCATGTTACATTCAATATTTAGGTGTATTTTGACCCATCTCTACTTGGTAAGGAGTTAGCCCTTTTGACATATGGCGGGCTCGACATGTTGCACGTGGGCATCTAGTCTTTATCAGCATGTAAGTTTTATTACTTTAACTAATTCTACAAAATTGGAGCAGAGGTCAAACAAGGTAAGGTGTTGGATGCTAAATTTTATAAGTTGAACAGTACAACCTTTAAGATCCCAGCACTGTTCCTTTATTATATTTTTTGGCAGGTTACTTTAACTATTACGGCAGGTAGCAGTATTGTCCTTAGGCAAGACAGAATAATATCACATTGCCTCTCTCTCTCTCTGGGGTTGATTCCATCTGGAGTGAGTCTTGAGACCAATTTATATTAGCTGTAAGAACTTTCTTCATAATTTAGAGTAGGCCTAACTAAATCAGAACATATCATTTCAGGTAAAAACCGCTATTTTACCTGCACCCTTCATTGCTTTCCTGATGATTTCAGCATCTTTTTCTGCTGAAAAGTTTTGTGCTGGTCTTATTACTGGGCGGGGCATGCCCAGGTTACCTTGGATACCAAGCTGCTGGAATTGGGAACTCAAACCCTGAAAATGTTTGTTGTACAATGGATATGTTGATGCAAGTTATGAACATTATTTCACTAAAAATTCTATAACATTTTTGCTGGTACTCATCTGAAATCGTTGGCTTCTGATCAGCGAGTTTTGATCAATAGCTCCAATCTAAGTGGACTAAGGTGTTCTATAAACTATATGGTCCTGCAAACATTCTCTGTAAGTCAAACCACAAGAGTAACTTTCACCTTGACCTAGTTTTCCCATGTTTTGTTCTTATATTTTCTGACGATTATTTTTTTAATATTGATGAAAGTTTAGCTAAGCCTTGTTTGTTAAGTACCAATATCTTGCATCGTTAAAAGATTACCTGTTGCCCTGGCTGACCTGGTGGTGGGGCATATCCTGGTTGGCCACCTGGTGGTGGGGCATATCCTGGTTGGCCACCTGGTGGTGGGGCATAGCCTGGTTGGCCACCTGGTTGTTGGGCATATCCTGGTTGGCCACCTGGTGGTGGGGCATAGCCTGGTTGGCCACCTGGTGGTGGGGCATAGCCTGGTTGCCCTGGAGGTGGAACCTGGCCACCTGGTGGAGGAGCATAACCAGGCTGTCCTGGTGGTGGGACATATCCTGGCTGCCCTGGATAGCCTGGCTGTCCTCCTGGATATCCTGGCTGTCCAACAGGGGCTGGCACAGCGGGCTTCGTGTAATCATACTGACCCACAGTGATACCTGAGCCAGGCTGGGCAGGGGCTGGACTACCTGTCAAAAAGAACAGTTATTTTTATGGTTAAATGATAATCAGCAAAATAGTAGGAAAATATCATTAAAAAATATTACCTCCATATTGAAAGACATTTAGTGTTTGTCGTATATTTTGGTATAATCTGGTATGAAGTGATCTGTAACAAGCATAACAGAATTGAAAGAACTTTCAGTAAGAGATGTTACTCAAAATTATATTTTTTTTACATGTTTGTGTTTACAAAGAGTCTATTTAAAACCAGTTGTCAAAAATCATGAACATCATTCTGACTTAGCTATTTTATGATTCTGTGTACATGTTACAAAACATGATTGTGTCAAAGTTTTAGAACACATGCTCATAGACTGTAACAACTTTTTCATTAAACAAGTTCACCAAGGTTTGTCAACTTAAAACTCATTCAACAATCCAATCAACAATGGTATTAAAATTCAACTACATGCAACCCAATTAAACTTAAACCTTTACCATGTATTGCCAAACGACTTTACCGAATGGCAGCAAATTTTCATTTAACCTGCTGCACTTACTGGATTTGTTACCCAAGACATGTATAGAGAACCAAGGTAAATTAACTGCACCGAGAACTTTCAACATTTAAAGGATCACAAGAAGACATTTGCATATTTCTATTGCACTTTTCTTTTTCTGTGATATCTTCATGCATGTATATTTTTCTTAGAAACAGCAATGCCTTGTTTAATGCAAGTTCAACTGTACTTTTTTTAAATTATTTTCAAACATTGATGTTAATGTTGAGGAATATACAGTCTTTCTATTCATCCTCTAATAGTTAAATGTGAAGGTCTTGTCAATAAACATATCTTGCAAATGTACAGATCTTGTCAATGTGCAAGTCTTGTCAATGTATAGGCTTTGTCAATGGTCATACCTTGTCAGGGTACAGGTCTTGTCAGTGTGCAGGTTTGGTCAATGCAGATCTTGTCAATGTAGAGGCTTTTTATATGCACAGATCATGCCAGCGTTCAGACCTTATCAATGCACACATCTAGTCAATGTGCAATTATCATATTAGGTACAGAGGATCAAGCCTGGATCTTGATCATTCTTCATCCTTGTGAATTTTCTTTAATCATCTGGCTGAACTTTTCGCAGATACAGCTTTATAAACTTAGTCGGGGATGTTTTGTAAATTCTAATTAGTGGTACCTCATATAAGTACACTCAAAGGCAAAAGAAACGCAACATTTTTCATTTTCTTATTATTTACAGAAAAATGTCAGCGTATATTTTCTCCTTAAAATGTGTGTACTAAGTAGTAAAGTTGAATTCCCCTACTGTCTACCATTCCTAAATTTATTACAGACATATATAATTTCTTCTATGGTCTCTGTTCCATGAAAATTCTTTTTAAAATGCACAGGATATAATAATTTTCAAGTGAATTGGTAAAGTGGCGTTTGTTTTGCTGGTCCGTTTATACAAGTATTTGATATAGAACATTTTAAGGTTCTGTCCATGATCATTATGCACACATACACACAGTCTGTCAATGATCATTATGCACACATACACACAGTCTGTCCATGATCATCATTCACACATACACACAGTCTGTCCATGATCATCATTCACACATACACACAGTCTGTCCATGATCATCATCCACACATACACACAGTATGTCCATGATCATTATTCACACATACACACAGTCTGATCATGATCATCACACACAGTCTGTCCATGATCATCATGCACACATACACACTCTCTGCACACATACACGCAGTCTGTCCATGATCATCATGCACACATACACACAGTCTGATCATGATCATCATGCACACATACACACAGTCTGATCATGATCATGATGCACACATACACACAGTCTGTCCATGATCATCATGCACACATACACACAGTCTGTCCATGATCATCATGCACACATATGTCACACAGTCTGTCCACACAGTCTGATCATGATGCACACATACACACTGTCTGTCCATGATCATCTTGCACACAGTCTGTCCATTATCATCATGCACACATACACACAGTCTGATCATGATCTACACACGCTCCTCAAAGGGCAATTAGAAAAAAGAATAGTCAACATTTTGCTATTTATTGCAATATTATAAATTATCTAAAACCAACAGTTTTAAAATGGTAATATATAATATCACATATCAGTCAAGACAGGTGATAAAGCAGGCAATTTAAAGGGTAAACTGGGCTTGGGATAAAAAAAGGAGACACATTTAAAAAATGCCAGAAATAGCATAACCAGTTCAAGTAAAACAATACTATGAATTATTTAACAAAGAATACCCCCAATACTCTAATCTGAAATTGACATAAATATTTTCAGAAATAGTAAAGACAGTGAAAAAAAAATTCTTTGTGTAGTTTATAACTGTAACTAGAGTGCTTATTTACTTAAATATTGTCTACATATAACCATATTGTTGACTCTGACTTTGACTGGTTTGCTCATTATGCGCAGTCTCACCCTGGTCTACGATGATAAAGAGCACTCCTATGTCCACTGAATGTTACTATTCTGACTGAAATATGGACATGTCCATTTCCGAAATTTAGGAAAGTAAGGGTTTATGTGCAGGGAACATAGAGGGAACACACAGTCTCCTAAAGACTCCCCTCTTCACCAGCTCCTCACTTAATTTCAAATGCCATGTATATGTTTCACTGGTTATCACAGAAAAGCCATAAATTATGCATTATGAAAACAAGCATTATTCATGTTTACCCTTGAACACATCTAGATATTATAAACCTGCCAAAAGAAATAACTACTGCATACACAGGTTTACAGTTTTGAGACTATAATATGTAGATATCCGAAGTGTATCAGGTGAACTTGAAAGTTACAAAAAATGTATCTAGCTTAAATTTTGAGTTAACTGAATGTATTACGCTAATAATCTGTAGAACAAAAGCTATTTTTAAACTGTCTGCCTGACATGGTTGCTAGTTATAATTGTCACAATCAATATATCATTGGATAGCTCATGATCTGAGTTTCTCAAGATATTCAGTTTGATAGATTTTATTTAACCACAAACATTCAATCAGTTGTTAAACCTAACCGCATATCTGGAATTTTGCATAGAAATTATAAATAGTGATAAGCAGCTGGTAACATTTACTCGATAAAAATAGACCGGAAATAGTCCCGTTTGAAACTGTAAACTCGTGTATTAACCTCGCTATAGGTAAGTCCTTATTTCATTTGTTTAAAGATACAACCATCCTGACAAAAATTACACATACAGTATACATCTCATCAAAGTCAGTCTGCATTGACAAAAATGCTAACAATCCAGAAAAGTTACTATATAAATTTCCACTTATGCCATTAAAACTGTGCCACATAAAAGTTACAAAATCACATAACCCTAAAAATTTGTAATAAAATAAATAGGACACACAATCAGCCGAATAAAGATGTACAAATACATGTAGATGTCAAAAACAGATGAAAATGGTTGACTTTTTAAAATTTAAACTAAACCTTGTACAAAATGTTTTAGAAGACATCCATGAGAATTTGATTTTGATGCCTCTCTTACTACGCAAATGGATTAACAACTACCCTCATACCAGGATTGTTATTCTTTGAAAGTTTGAAGCAAATCTTTCCAATAGAGTATGAGGAAATGGACATGTAAGATTTTTGGTACATACCATACAAACAGACATCATCTATGCCACTAACTCTATGGAAGTATAACATATGCAGAACCATTTGTATATAACACACATATGTAGTTATTAACGTAAACAAAATATTTACACATTGTTTACATAGGCCACAGCCACCAGTAAGCATGCATACTACAGTCTAGCATCTACATGTACATAATTATGTGAGAAAATAAAACGTTTACAAAAAATTCAGAAAATGGATCACACCTTAATAGATCACATAACAGGCTCCAAGCAGCATATTGGTTTGAAAGAATTCATATGCAGATTGCAGAAACCATAACTAAGAGGTAATTGGCACTAGAGAATATTCATTAGTTAGCATCGGAACAGAATTTTGTAATTTTGAATACTGGCTACAATTCATGACCTCCCAACATCTGTTTCTTTGGCAACACTCCAAGTGGACTTTTAGAACATTGTTCAACAGGTTATGTTCTACATCTTTCTCGATTTCAAAACATTGTATTTTTCAGATCACATTTCAAATTAATGCATAATTTGTATTCCTGGCTTTCCCAGCTAGTTGTAACCCTAAACTTTAAACAGTATTTCTGCTTTAAAAAGGTGTGGGAGAGAACAAGGAGTCTGAAAAAAAGTATGCCAGCCCAAATTAAACTCAAAATTTAGAAGTTAACATTCTTGCCACAAAACATTGATTGTTCGTAGAAAAAGACATAGACAAATCAAAATATTTTAAACTTTTGTGGATTAACATAATGCCCTGCTATATGGCAGAACATGAATACCCTGAACATATGTATGAAATAAAGATTAGTTTTGAAAAATAGAAAAATAACATTAAAGCAGTGAGTCACCTATGAAAAAATGTCAAAATGGGCAACATAAATACTAAAAAGCAGTAAGTATTTCACAGTCTTTCAAGTATGTAACAATGAAACAAATATACACATATTTTGTAATTAAAATCTGTCTAGTACTACAATATGTATGATATGAGCCGTGGCTGCCTGTTATAGCTTGTACATGGAAACAACTCAATATGGCCTCGTATTGGGGTAGTCTGAAAATAAAGGGAGACAATCTGTTAGATCTTTGCTTGAGACAATTAAGATTTTTTGTATTTAATAAAAAAACCACCATGTAACACATGTACTTGTTTGTTCTGGGCTCAATTAAAATTGTCAATGTAACCAAATTTTTTTTACTCAAACTATACCGAACAAAAATGAAATCTATAAATCTGTACCATTGCTCAAAGAAAAAAAAAAGTAAATAGGTTTCAAGACTCTTAAAGGAATAAGCTAAGGAGTAGAAGTTAATTAAAAACATGAAAAAAGCCACCCAAGACATTAACCTGATTCAAATTTGCCTGATTTCAAACAGACTTTTCATATTCTAACAAATTTGATTTTGCTTACAACCCATATTTCAAAAGTTACAGTTAACACAACCAGCTGTACCAATCGCTTCCCTAAACTTCCAAAATATAGTTAATGGCCAACCATAATTTAGAAATAAAGAAACTGTTGATTAAGTTGAAAATGATTTAACAATAAATATATTTTTGAGGACTGTCTATAGGACAGGTCAATGCAACCATTTTATATGTAGATATCGGCTCCTTGTAAGCCAAAAAATTCACATTTATATTCTGATCCATTTTCTGAAGTCTATGTGATGGTTACATAATGCACAATACAACATAAAAGTATGCACTGACAACCAAGATATTTTGTTAGTTAAACATCTAAGGTTGTATAAAAAGAGGGTTTCGAGAATGATTTTTTGTTCGTACATTTAAAAAGGGACAAAGGAAAGACTTCAATTGGCAACCTTCCAGCATTCTCCGAACACATGTAAGATATTCAGACACTGATTCCCTGGCAGAATGACTGTTATGTCTATGATTTTTTAATCTCTTTCTTGGGGTTATATGTCCATTCCAACAGTATTTCAGTTTACATACTGGTGGACAGTTTACCTAACCATCGTTCCTGGTAAGGAGCAGTACTAGCCTCCCATCCTCTGTAAGAAACTGCCAACTTTCTCATATAGTCTGGGTTGGTAAACGGGCTAGAAACCCCTATGACCCTAAATCATTTAGAAGTTTATTGGGTACACAGCTACCTTAACCACTTGAAGAATTTTTAATTAGACTAGTAGTATAAGTACAGCATACAAATTAATAATAATAAATAACAGGACAGAATAACACAATATTTAGTCAGTGTAACTTAGCTAATGGAAAGTTAGTACTATGGGAAAGATTCTTGAAATAGCTCATGCACAATATATCCAAAGTAAGTCATGACCACGTCTTTTATATTTGCCTCAAGCTGATTGATGGAACAACTGATATTAAATTCTACAGAAAATTACTCACAATACCACCTAAGTGACTTAATTGACCTTACACCAGGAGAGACATAGCCACGCTCACCAAAATCAAGGGGAACTACTCCTGTGAAGACCGACAAACACAGGAAACGCTCATACAGATCTCTATTGAACTAAGTCTGAAATCATTTGTTTTAATTCTATATAAGGTATATTTAACTATCCTATGATCCTGATGATCTCAAAAATTATTTTTATAAATAACTAGAGCTATCACTAAATGTGATTAATACCCCCGAAAGACTGCTTTATAAACTGAGTAAGTTCGTAGTAACATGACACCTTGCAGAAAAAAAATAAAATAGAGATATTGTCCTTGGCAATAACTCTGTAATTAGTCAAGATAGAGTTATGGTTCTTGTGCACTGCACTTCCTCCCATTGTGCTTGACCATTGTATGAAGTTGTATTGAATTCCAACCAATAGTTTTCAAGTTATGCTCCGGACAAGGAAAAGTAACAAAGAGCAATAACTCTGTAATGAGTCAAGGTAGAGTTATGGTTTCTGTGCAGTGCACTTCCACTCAATGTACTTCACCATTGTATGAAGTTGTACTGAATTCCAACCAGTAGTTTTCAAGTTATGCTCCGGACAAGGAAAAGTAACAAAGGGCAATAACTCTATAATTAGTCAAAATGTAGTTATGGGTCTTGTGCACTGCACTTCCTCTCAATGTACTTGACCATTGTATGAAGTTGTATTGAATTCCAACTTGTAGTTTTCAAGTTATGCTCCGGACAAGGAAAAGTAACAAAGGGCAATAACTCTGTAATTAGTCAAGATAGAGTTATGGTTCTTGTGCACTGCACTTCCGCTCAATGTACTTCACCATTGTATGAAGTTGTATTGAATTCCAACCATTAGTTTGCAAGTTATGCTCCGGACAAAGAAAAGTAACAAAGGGCAATAACTCTGTAATTAGTCAAGATGGCATTATGGTTCTTATGCACTGCACTTCCTCTCAATGTGCTTGACCATTGTATGAAGTTATATTGAATTCCAACCAGTAGTTTTCAAGTTATGCTCCGGACAAGGAAAAGTAACAAAGGGCAATAACTCTGTAATTAGTCAAGATGGAGTTATGGTTCTTGTGCACTGCACTTCCTCTCAATGTACTTGACCATTGTATGAAGTTGTATTGAATTCCAACTAGTAGTTTTCAAGTTATGCTCCGGACAAGGAAAAGTAACAAAGGGCAATAACTCTGTAATAAGTCAAGATAGAGTTATGGTTCTTGTGCATTGCACTTCCTCTCAATGTGCTTGACCATTGCATGAAGTTGTATTGAATTTCAACTAGTAGTTTTCAAGTTATGCTCCGGACAAGGAAAATGCAACGGACCGACCGTCAGACCGCCCGACCAACCAACCGACCGACCGACCGACCAACCAACCACTGGGTGACTCCTATATACCCCCCCAAACTTCGTTTCGAGGGTATAAAAGAACAACATACAGTTGACTTTGTGTGAATTCAGTTTTAAAGGATAAATAGTATCCTTCTGTTAACAGATTAAGGCTAGTTATTTGCAGACGCGTTGCAATCATTTGAAATGTTATTTTAATAAGCACCATAAAATCAGTTATCACATATTTACTGTAGCATTATCATGTCCGCTGTGCAGTAATTATCAAAAACTCTTCATAGAGGCGTTAATTGAAAAGCTCTTAAAGATTATCGATAAGCATTAAACATGTGTCATCAGTAGAAATAGCTGTGAGACCATGTTTAATTCCGAATTTGTATTTCGTGGGAGACTTAATTCTTGTATGCGGTTTTACGAACCGGATTGTGCTATGGGATGTTATGTTTGAAAAAATGTGACACTTTTTAACTAAAACAAAACCGATAATATACAGTAAAGCATATAAATTTATATTATTTTAATACAACTTCTGAATGATGCCTCCACATAAATTGATCAAATATTTTTAAAAGTTTATTATTGGATATTGTTTCTTTTTGTTGTTGTTATTTTCCAAAATGACAAATAATTGTATGTCCTGTTATAGAATCATTTATTTGTCTAAAGAACTTTTTTAATAAAATGTACCAGATTCATCTGACTGACTGATGAATTGGAGTTATTTAATACCCTCGCTACCGGTCATAGGCATATGACCGAGCATGGCTTATATTATCATTGTGCACTTGAAGTTTATGATGTACAAGTCCCCAAACAACCAGATGCATCGGCAAAAGCCATTCAAATATGTGTATGCACACACACACACACATGATGACACATTTTTACAAAGCATGTATCTCATTTTATCTGTGGTCTCCTCCATGGTTGATTAGTTATGGCCTTTGACTTGTTATCATTAAATATATCCTAAATTTAGAATCACTAGCTCGAGTTTAACTACCTTCAATGTTGAAATAGGGCGTTAAAACGTAGTGACAAGAAACACTATTAAAGTCTGAGTTTATTTCAGCAGGATAAATCTTTGAGAACCCGTTGAAACAGGTCTCTGAAAGAACGTCAGTCTCCTGGCTTTATTTCTTTAAAAAAAACTTTTTATTAGATCATTTTCAAACGTATATCGAATCACAAAACTCAAAATTTACAAACTAACCGCGTAAACACGAAATACAGTGTGACCATCACGATAAAACTTGTTTATTTCAAAGAAATACACATTCCTACATAGAAAATACCGAATATTGCATGTCCGTCAACAGATGCATTTGAAATGTTTGTCAGACAAAATGGCTGCTAGTAACCATGTTCGTCACGTGTTGTATCAGCTTGCTGTTTGATTGGTCTAATAAGAGATTCTTATCCGGTAATCAAGAACCTGGCGTAAGATCAATTAGGAGCTCTGGCCAATCTGACTGACAGAGAAAAGGGAAGGGTGCTGCACCCTGCTATTTTGTGCTAGCTCGTACACTGTGCCCAATCAGGAGCTCTGGCCAATCCAGGTTTATAAAATAAGTTAAGAAACAAACAGGAGTATCACTCATTTCATGACGAGATCACTTTAACTACTGACAATACATCCCTGTGAAAATTGTGGATTCTTATATTGTCATTATTTTGATAATCATCCATACATTCATTAGAATTGTGGGTATTTCTGAATCATACTTGGTCCAAATATTTTCTAATGACATATATTCAGGAGTTAATAAACTCAATATTCAGAAAAAAAGCATCTTTTTCCTCCTTTCTTGCCAAGGAACATTGTTTAAGATGGGGGTACTCAAATTGTCGGATCCTTTTGAAAAGTGAACAGTATCAAGCATAAAAACAGAAGTAAAACTGATAGCACTAGCAAAATTGTCAGCTAGTTGTTTTTACAGTTTCAGGGGTGCATTTTCTTACGGTCAAGTCATGCCTTGAAGTCAAGACCAGTAGTTCTTTTACTTAAACTTTAGAAAATAATTATTGGTTTTAAAATTAGGTTAAACCACACTCAGCAAGGGGCTATATCATTTAACTACTTACTTCCGGGATATGCACCTCCTGGGTAACCCTGGGGTGGGGCAAAACCTATGAAAAATGTAAAAACAATACACAATTGTCATAACAAAAACTGAACAAGTACAAATTTCAAAAAGGTTTTCTACCTTAACTGAAAGCAAAGTAGATTTTATTGTAAAAGATTGACTTGATATTTACAAAAAGAGAGAAACAACTCACTAACTCTTAGTAAATACTACTACAGCTTAAGTAACTGATACGAAAACGTATCCATAATTTGGTAAGTGGCAGCAACGGTCTAGGGCAGAGTTTGATCGCTCATATTGAAATAATGTTCCGTGTCCATTCCTGTCAGTGTTTCAGAGATACAATACTAGACCAGCCTGTTTGCAAAACTATCTGAATGACTACCTTAGGATTTTCTACATGTACATGTATAAAGAAGCTGGCTAGCACTGTGTCAACCCTTCCAATTTGAGATGGCATAGCTGCTTAGATACAATCCTATATATTATGGCAATATAGCAAGTATAAGCTATAGCTCTTATCAGCTACAAGTTTGACTAGCAAGCTACATTCTATACAAGTTAGCTCCCTTGAATAAATGCTGCTTGATGGCTAGAATCCCACATTCTCCCAGAGTAAATGGACAAGCAAAGTATATACAGCTAGTGTATTATTTAAATAAACTGACCTCCTCCACCGACAGGCGGTGGCACTTGACCTGCTGGGTATGCAGGGTTTGGTGCTTGTGGATAGCCTGGAGCCTGACCAGGGTACATCTGTCCGCCATGAGGGGCAGGATAGCCCGAGGGTGGAGGTGCTACTCCTGTTGGATACCCTGCTGGTGGAGGTGCTACTCCTGTTGGATACCCTCCAGCGGGGGGATAGGCTGGCTGACCTGGGTATGCCCCATGAGGGGCCCCATGAGGCATACCATGATGTGGGACACCATGAGGCATTCCATGTGCTCCAGCTGGGTACATTCCCTGAAAGAATTAGAACACACAATGAACATCTACATGACCATGTGCAAATCCTGAGCTAAATAAACTTTTGTACAGCATGTGGTCACAAGGCCCACTTTACAGATCACTGTACAGTACTTACCTCATCTTTCAACTAGATGGGTGTTCAGTAGAACACTTGTGTCGCCCTCTTACGCTTTGTCAGAATAACCAATAATTTTGTGACAAAATCCAAGTACAAAAACAGGCATAACTCTGTCAAATATGACCTTGACCAACAAAATTTGGCGGCATCATGACACTTATGTCATAAGCAATACAACTTGAAAGTTTGATGAAGAAATCTTAAGAAATGGCAAAGTTATAGCCAACATTAAGTTTTCGTGACAAAATTCAAGTACAAAAAGGGGCATAACTCTGTCAAATGTGACCTTGACCTACAAAATATGGCGGCATCACAACCCTTTTGACATAAGCAATACAATTTGAAAGTTTGATAAAGAAATCTTAAGAAATGGAAAAGTTATAACAAACATCTAGGTATAAAAAGGGGCATAACTCTGTCAAATATGACTTTGACCTACACAATTTGGCGGCATCATGACCCTTTTGTCATAAGCAATACAACTTGAAAGTTTGACGAAGAAATCTTAAGAAATGGCAAAGTTATAGCCAACGTTAAGTTTTCGTGACAAAATCTAAGTACAAAACGGGGCACAACTCTGTCAAATATGACCTTGACCTACAAAATTTGACGGCATCATGACCCTTCTGTCATAAGCAATTCAATGCACCTTTTATTTTTATTCCTATACTAAAAAGACAAGAGGGTCAAAATGGCCCTATATCGCTCACCTTTGTACAAGTTCACTTGCCTGGTGGAAGATCACTAGACAATGTTAATTACCAAATAGGTTTTCCTATATACGTCTTTGTAAAACAAGTGACCCCACCCCCCTCCCCGAAATATCTAAGCTCTAGGCCTTGTGGTTTCAGAGAAGAAGATTTTTAAAGTTTTTCCTATATAAGTCTATGTAAAACTAAGTGACCTCCAGGCAAAGTCAATTTTGATCCCAGGGGCATAATTTGAACAATCTTGGTAGAGGTCTACTAGCCAATGCTATATGTCAAATATCTAAGCTCTAGGCCTTGTGGTTTCAGAGAAGAACATTGAAGTTTTTCCTATTTGTTGCCATAGCAACCAGAGTTCTGCATGGAATGTAATTCTTTGAACAGTTTTGGTAGAGCTTCATGCAAGGAACATCCCTGCATAGTTTCATCAACATTGGGATAGTGGTTTCAGAGGAGATGTCATTTGAATCAAAATGTTGACGGACGACAGACAATCATGCATCAGAAAAGCTCACCCTGGCAAAGCCAGATGAGCTAATAAAAGTGATAGACTTCATATTCAATTGGAGCTGTGTCATTTTCAAGTGATAATGTATACATGCACAAAACAGCCCTTCTTACACTTTAACTGACTGATGTAAGTCATATATTTAAGTTGTAAAGGACCTGACAAAAATGATCAAATAAACTTCCAAAATAAAGTGCAATAGTCAGCACACAAGTATTAAAAGCCGTGTTGTATGTATACATGTATAAAGTTTAACACTTAGCGTAAAGAAAAAACTTACTGGAACTGAACCTGGGGGTATTTTTCCCTGAAATAAAAAAAATATACAGTACAGATTTATATAAGTAATTTATTCCACAACAGAACTACATTTCAATTCCAGTTTTTTTGTGTATCAGTATGTAAAAGCAAGTGTGTCTTGCTCCTCCTGCAACTGTTCACACACTTAACTTTCTCTAAACTATAAGCAATGGCCTTTTCCCTTAGTGAAGCTGACACAAAGAAGCCTCTGGTTGTCACAATGACAGGAAGGAATGATGCTCTGGTTCCACTTACAAGCTATTGATGACAAATGTAAAACATTATGAAAATGAATGACAACTGAACATTTTGAAATGGGCAATCAGTAAAAATGGTTTCCTTTTGCTACAATTAATGGTTTTGTGAGGCAAATCATATTCAAAGCCATACAGTAAGGAGGCACTGCAAAACCAAAGTTGTTATCTTGCACATCAGACAGATGCTGAAAAACTAAATACATTTAATATTATTTTTCTCTACATTTTTGTATCTTTTACCATTTTTACAATAGACAACAATAAAATAAATGTAGCCCTGCACCAAAGCAGTTGTACCTTTTTCATTTGTTTTCTCAGTTTCTTCATACGTTTCCTTTCATGTTTGGGCAAATGTTTGTACTCGCCATCAGAGCTGTCAGAACTGGAACTAGATGATGAGGAACTCTTGTGTCCATGATGATGCTTCTTATGTTTACCCATTGTGTCACAACTCTTGCAAAAGCTGGGGAATACAAAACACTCATATTTAAAAAAAAAAGTTCACTTCAGCTTTGCAGTATTTTTTAACAAGAGGGTCATATGGCTCACCTGAGTCCCCTTATACTAGTTATAGACAACTACTACCCCACTTGTATGTCATATTTCATGTGACAAAGTTCATTTCAATATGTATCATATTATATTAGGATTTTATCGTTGGTACCGGTTTCCCACATGACCAATGCCCCAAGAAGAGGTAAGTTATTTAAGGTTCCATGGCATAGTGCAAGATACAGAAAGCGCCCCAATTCTCGAGACACTCCTGGTTCTTTAACATGCCAGGTGTATAGCATCCATACATGGGACCTCGGTTTAAGTCTTGTCCGAAAGACTGTTAGTAATTTTAGTTGGTCAGCCCCGGGAATTGAACCCTCTACCTTGAGATTACAAGTCTCATGCTCTACCGATTGAGCTAACCAGGCTGACTCATTTCAATGCCCAAGATAGTCACTCAATGAATTCTTGCCTCAGATCTTAGAAGAAAATTTTTCTATGTGCATTCAATGAAAATTGCCACAACCCAAGCAGGCCATATTTTTTCACAAAGTTAGAGCACACATAGAAACTATTTCTATGAAACAGTATCGAAATCTGAGCAATGATTTCAAAGACAATTTTAAATTATTCCAGTGAATCTTCCTTTTTTTGTTGAAAAATGTGACCTTTGGCTTTAAGAGTAATGAGAATGGAGTACAGCCGAATGGTCTTTTGTATAATAAGCCATTGTGGGAAAACTAACCCTGCTCCCTAGAGGTCTATAGTTTTCATGATTCAGGTTAAACATAGTTTAAACAATCTTGGTAGAAGGCTACCATCTGACTCGGGCAACTATCTGATCTCTGATACAGTTATTTCTGGTATCAAGATTTTTGACAAAAACTAAGTACAGCAAGAGTCCCAAACTGTCACAAAACAAGCCCGTCAAGGAGGTATATATGGAATATTGTAACAGTCGGTTGATCTGCAGCGTCGTATCTTTTGAGTTGGCTGTATAGTTCCGGATCACACAAGAGGCAGAGCCGACTGTTATAATATACCTTTTATTATATACCTTTTACCGAATATCATGTTAAATCTTATGTAAACGTTAATTTGTCTCATTAATGGCGTAAAATCAACATAACGCGCTATTTCGTGCCACGTTTTATATGACGTCAATGACATCACTTGTGTCTTCCGTGTATAAAAAAACAACAGTTATAAAAAGTAAATGCAAACTGTATTTCTGGTTTATTTAGTGCGGAAAAGACATTGTTTTCATTTGTCTTCAAATGTGACTTTAAAAAAAATGTGACGATAATAAAACTAAACTTATTTTACTGCAGCAATGTGGATCTATTTTTCAACTTTTAGTGTAGGAATATGATAGGAATATGCATTTGTGTACAACTTACACGGTGGACAGATAAGATACAGATAAATTCATCTGATACGGAAATTTTGATACAGGAATAACCGATGTTGTATTTTACTGCACAAATACTAAAGACAATTCTGATAAACATTAGTAGGTATTTAATAAAACTCAGTATCTGGCAGTTCATTGGTTTTGTAAAACCTGTTACAACTATAGAGAGGACAAGGCTAATTCACCTGTTTGAACTATAGAGCTGAGAAGGCTAATTTCATCATTTTTCGATTATTCAAGGGCTATAATCGAAAAGTGCCTCGGGCAATTTGCTGGTTATTAAACTTGGCCTAGATATTATGTCCACAAATATTTTCCCCATGTTTGGTGAAGATTTGGATGAAAACAAGCAGACAAGGCTAATTTTGCCAATTTTGCATAATTCAAGGTTCACAATCCAAAATGGCATAGGGCATTTTGGCTGGTTATTGAACTTGGCCTAGATATTTAGCCCACAAATATTTTCACTAAATTTGGTGAAGATCAGTTGAAAATTGTTTGACTACCGTCAGTTTAAACAGTATTTATTTCTAGAAAGATAATACATCATGTATGACAATTTGTAAACAAACATTTTAACAATGATATACACATAAAGTTATCAGTCTTACTAGAATTTGTAAACAAGCCCTTTAAAGGCTCATATGAATACAGCTCCTATGATTTTTGGTAAGATGGGATTGTTTGACTTAGAGAGTGGTCAAGGCTAATTGGCCAAATTTGCATAATTCAAGGGCAATAATACAAAAGCGCCTCAGGCGATTTGGCTAGTTCTCAAGCTTCACCTATACATTGTGGCCACAAACATTTTCAACAAGTTTGGTAAAGATTGGATGAAAACTGTTCAACTTAGAAAGCGGAAAAGGCTAATTTGGCCAATTTTACATAATTCAAATGCCGTAATCCAAAAGTGCCTTAGGTGATTTGGCTGGTTTTAGAACGTGACGGAGACATTCTGCCCACGAACATGTGCAGCAAGATTGGTGAAGATCAGATACAGACTGTTCGACTTAGAGCGCAAACAAAGTCTGGATGCCACTCACCGCCCGCCATGGGTGTTCCAGTAATATGTCCCTTCGAGCGTATTAAAAAAGCTTATATAATGTACAACAACCTTTTTGAATATACATATTATGTGAATTCAATTTATTCAACAACAGGGATGCAAACATTAATTGATTATCTTTTGTACTTGTCTTACAAAATCAGAAAAAAGTTATGCCAGGAAATAAAATGCATGCACAAAACAAAAGTTGTGGTGGACTTTTTAACAAAAGAAGAAAATGTTGAGGTGCCATTGCGGTGTCACTGTTACACCTTCATGTAATATTTGCTCATTAGTGAGATAATTTCGAGCAGCAATTCAGATACAGATACAACAAATTCTAGTCATCTGGTAGGAGAACAGCCACTTCCTTTTACTTTTCATACTTTTACTGATTGATGCAGGTGTTTTTTACAATATTTAAATAATTCTTAATTTCTTTTCATAAATATAAGCACGATTGGACAATAAAAGCTTGATTGAGCTTCTATGACAGATCGGGCAATGTTACCAGCCTGTCAAAAGCAATATCGATATTTATTCTTCATCCGAATAGGCACTAGCCGGAATGACGTGCACTCTACCTTCGGAGATAATGATTATTGTTGAACACAACTTTTATTTTAATTGAAACTGTTAGACCGTAAAGACAATTTTTTTATGAATAAGACCATTTTCTCTGAAAATATACCTCTGCTAAAGCAAAAATACTTGTGTTTACTTTTGTTTGCGTAGTCAAGTTCACTTCCTGGTGTAGACTGTGTTCATTATTTAGACTGGTGCTGTATGTTAGGTAGAAGAATGCTAAATTCGGTCAAACTATTGAATCATTTAGACAGCCAAATTCACGATAAATTAATATATCAGAAGTATATTGACTAATTTAGACAGTCTGTCTTTTTAAAAAAGAATTACCACAATAATATCAGTGGTATTTTAAGTTTACAGTTGTTTTACATTTTTATTGTATGGTGTCCACACTGTATTTCAAACTGTTTTTCACTTCTTTATTGACAATTTTTAAGTAAATATCTTATTGCAGGTTTCAGAACATCATTTGCCAAGATTAGTTCTAATTTTTGTATATCTGGGTTTGTTTTCGTGTATGACGATATGTCCTTCCGGCTACTGCCTATAATTTGCATAGAGTTTTTTGATGTTTTAAATTCTTGGAATGTGATGCTAACCTTTTAACCACAATGTTTTCATTAATATTTTCAGGGTCCGTATATTACGTAATGTGCGGACCCTGATATTTTTAAGGTAGTGCACGGACCTATAAAGAAATTTTTTCTAGGTCCGTGGGTAGAGTAATTTAGTTCTTGTTAAGACATTGACCAACGGGTTTAACTAAAGATTCGCCAACCGACTTTTAAGAAGTTTCTCGTATTGTTTTCTTTAAAAAAAATTTTATGCACCCATCTGATTGTATAGAACCGAGCTTTTAATCCATAGACGGGCATCCGATAACATCGCAGATATCCAATCGGACATGAAAGGCTAAGGTTAGGTTTTAAAAGAAGGCTAGATTCAGTTTGACCACAAACCATGTGTATATAGGTCTGTGATTTGACTTTTTCGATGTCATAGGTCAACCACACTTAGATCTCATTGGTCGCCGTGATTGGCCTACTCTTTGGCAACCAATCAAATTCAACCTTTGGCTATACTGGCTGGAAATTGCAGTCAGGTAAATCTCTCCTATTACGGAAACAGAAAAAACACTTTTGATAGGTATAGGCATGATTAGAGACATGCCGAGGTCTCATCCACAAATTCAAGCTAACATATTTGCTCTTATGGACGGACCTTTATAAAATTTGCTTCAAATCAAATCAGATTTTCGATGTCATATGATGTTAGCAAGCCACAAAGCCGACTTCTGCCACTGAAAACGGCTAGACACAGGTCCTATTTACAGTTGGTTATAATCTTCAGCAGGTAGGCCGACCGGCGCATCGGTTAAGATAAATCTGTTCATAAACATGACTAAGATATTGTTGAATTAAAAAGGCTAAGCGTACATTGTCCCATTAAATTTGCTCATCCTTAAATATTTCAGAGGGGTAAAAATGCTTTTTGACTGTTCTAGTCAAATATTGATAATACATGTATATATAAGGTTTATTTCTATTTATATCTACGAGAAATTACTCCGTATATGTGATTTTTTACATGTTTTCAAAAACGAAAGTAAATACATGTGCAGTCAAACCTGTGAACAAAAACCACTGTTGGGAAGCTACGAATGCGGTCTTTGTTTGCAGGTGGTCTTTATTCACATGTGTTTCTTGTATAAATGAATAGTGCACTTCGATCACCCTGCTGGTCTTTATTCGCAGGGTGGTCTTTATAACAGGTTTGACTGTAATTATATTTAAAGCAACTTTCTTGATCATTATTAACTTTAGCCATTTTCAAAGAAATGTAACCCGTTACACCAGTATTGATCATCGTGCTCTCGTATCTGCTTTGACACATAGGTGGCCGTTTGTTTTAGTCAGCACTTGCACAACTCTAAATTTCCAAAATGGATTTGACTATCTTCAGTCAAGTCAAACAGTTGCTCATTTAGTTACTGAACAGTGAAGAGTGAGAAACATACTCAGACTGCTTAGTTATGCGTTGAAATTTTAAGTAAAGTAATAATTGTTACAAAGAAGAAATGAAGAGAAACAACTCATTCATGTTTTAGGAATTAGCAAAATTGTTTTATCTCCCGCACATGTTGTTTTCTTTCACTCGTTTTTAAACAGGTGCCAACATAACATGACTTCATGCCACTTTAGCATAAAAATTGTCTACATTTTAAACATTTTGTTTTTATGTTTAGGGTGCCGCAGCTGGTAAGGGTCTTGATTTTTGCACTTCCGGAAAATAACGTTTGTTATGTTTCAAAATTTATGATTTAAAAGGAAAAACCATTACCTATATGCAGTTAAAACATAGGCATTTTAGTTTTAAAAAATGAACATTTTTTAGAATAAAAGTTTTGACCTCACATTTTGTGACTAAAGTTGA
The DNA here is from genome assembly GCA_022818135.1 of Saxidomus purpurata. Lineage (NCBI taxonomy): Eukaryota > Metazoa > Mollusca > Bivalvia > Venerida > Veneridae > Saxidomus > Saxidomus purpurata. Next base: position 4,447,174 of record JAFMSR010000002.1, on the reverse strand, counting down.
CAAGTTATGCCATACGCGAAAATGCGGGTAGGGGTACAAACATTGTATTTCTCTAAGACTGTTTAAGATATTCACTTAATTTAAACTGTACTACAGAGAGAATGCCTGGATAAAAAGACAGTAATAACAAGTCATGTTACATTTCTTTGTTACAGACCCGTGTCGCTATATGTCAAAGCTCGTCGAAATCTAAAAAATGATTTCATTGAAATTCTTTCTTATAGTTATGCACATCAATCCCCCATTTTTTATATTTTGTGTTCTCAATCAAAGGTCTTGTTCACAATGTAGAAAAGATGGAAAATTGATACATATTCTGCAAAAGATGTACTCTCTTTAGTACAGACACACATTTCCATACCAGAAATTCCAGCTAATCTCTCTTTGACTGTGTATCAGTAAAGATTAATATTGCGAAAAAGTTTGTCTCTATAAAAACATTGACAATAGAATTTCGTGTTATTGCGAAAAAGATTGTCTCTATAAAAACAATAGATTTTTTTGTTATTGCTAAACAGTATGTTTCTATAAAAACAGTGACAGTAGAATTTCTTCTTATTGCGAAACAATTATAGTCTCTATGAAAACATTGACAATAGAATTTCTTATTATACTGACTTTCACCTGTGGGCACACGTACTTTGACTTTTAACAGAATTTCAAAAAGTATTAAACAGAAATTATTAAAATATATTTAGAATACAAAAATAGATGGTTAAAATGTAAAATGCCGTGTTTTTGATCTTCTTTTATATTTTTGCTGCGTAATATTAATTTAAAGCAAGGTTTTTTATTTAAAAACATTTAGTTTAGAAATTTCAAACTTAAAATGTGTTTCAAATCATAACAAAAAGATAAGATAAAAGTGCTTGCAAAACATGCGTTTTTTATCAAATTTATCGGTATTAGATTTAGTTTTAAAACAATCACTTTGATTATATTGTGTTTCCTCTTTTTTAATGTTCATAATTAGTTTAGCTCGTTACTGGAACTGAGTCATCCAATCACCTGAAGCTTCAAGGTTACATTTTTGTTACTGAGTCGTGCTTTTAAAAAACTCCACAGGTCTCGATTCTAATTAGAAACTAAAGGAAGCTTTCTAAGAAAAGAAATGATAAAAAACACAATACTTTCATTACGAAGCCGTAAATTTTGCCAAAAGCTGCTTTAGCAGACTCCAAAAAAATCCGGAATTTAGTAACGCGACCTCTTTAATATCACACGTGGGTAAAATAAAAGTGAAATTAGAAACGCTTAATTGCGTTATTCGCTATCATGTAACAATGAAAACAAATAAAACCAATGTGTTTTCGAGGGTTATTTCTCAAAATACTTTACATGAGCACTTAACATTTGGCACCCAGAAAATTACGCCTGCAGCTATGAATGCAGTTAAGGTATTAACAGAGATAATTGTAGTTAGGTTTACTCTTCTATTTTAATTTCTAGTTTTATACTTTGGTAGTTTTCAGCCACAATTTTTATCACAACTCTTACGGGATTCATTCAGTGTTTGTAAAAACCAATTATTGACAATCTAACAGCTTTTTAGCTCATGACAATTTCTTTTAAGCTCAGAAATGCAGAAAACAAGAAGTTTATCGCGTCACACCCGAGTCTACTTCCAGAATTCGAATGCATGACTTAGATTTAGCAGTCAGAAACCTAATCTTTGCATATTTTTTGAATGGAAATGCCATACATATCCATTCAAAATAGATTTAAAACTTTATTGCTGGAGGAAAACAGAAGCAAAAATCAATTACAGCAGCTAATATTTCCGCGCAATAACTCTGGAAACGTTGCTGCATGTGTTTCAGTCATAAAATGTCACTCTGAATGAACATAAACATGCAGTAAAAGAAACTTGGTTGTCACTTACAGTCTGCAGCATACGACATCACTGTCATGTTTCTGGATCCATCACTAATGTGGAAAGACTTACATTTGGGCGCCTGGAGACAGGAAGTCTTACAAATCGGATATTTGTGAGAGTATAAATGCAACGTTATGAGTGACCCGCCCACAAGCTTTTGTTTTGCATCGGCACACTTTTCTGCACCTACAGAAGTGACTGAAGATGTAGATTTCTATTGGCGTTTTTGATGAATAAATTCACACTTGATTGATGTTCGTTCGTGTGTGCATGCTAGTCTTTTACAACATGAATTTAAAACTGATTAATTCGTGAAACACTCGAGATTAAAATACGTTTATTGTATTCACCTTTTATGTACTATCATTAAAATTTGTAAATATTTAAAAAATGCCGTTGTCACCCATCAATATTTTGGGTGTAAAATTATAAGTCGTTATCGACGCATTGAAGATAAATAAATATACGTTAGACTTAATAAGGGTTTAGATCACTGATATTCTAACAATTTTTGTACAGAACAAAACAGAACATATAGTTTATTAGAATTAAGCATCTTTTATATAACATTCAATATGTAGATAATAAATATATTTCAAATAAGTTGTATGCTATTCTGTTATCAGTAAAGTGTCTATGAAGTGATTAAACTTCTGAGCTAGAGGCAAACATATTAGCGTTTGTGACAGGTGTAAATCATAACCAGCACAACCATACAGTCTTGCACCGAACAAAAATCGACCATCACTGCCGGGATTCGAACCACGGGTCTTTGGATTACCGGTCGATTGCCTCCTATGAACAATTTGTTGTATTATCCAAACGGAAATATGGTAAAGTTTATATTGAAATTAAACAGGGTAACAGTTGATAAAGCGTTTTCCTAATCACTTAGGTAGTGGCTAATTACATGTAACACCCTTACAAGAAGAGCTAAGTTAGAGTTATCTTACCTTTAAAAAAATTCCATATTGAGTGATGGTCAAGAACAATGCTGAAACACAGCAAATGCTTTGAAATATGGAAATAATGAGTTATGTTGAGCCATTTCTCTTATAAAAAGATTTAAATTAAAATATAACTAACAGAAAGGATGTGGATTCTCAATTTTACGGTTTTACTCTATATTCAGTATGAATCTATTTTCAGTATAAATAAACTGTGATATAGATAAACATATCATAAATTAAATGTATCTCTTGAAATAATAACGGCCACCTTGAAGCGTTATATCACTAAAAGTTTTTTTATGCAATCAAGTGGAAAAATGGTGATTGTATGTGTGTATGTTAATTACTCGTTTCATATGGAAAACCATATACACATTTAATCAACAGTATTTCTTATGAAAATTTATTTCAAATCCAAAGGTCTGTTTTCAGTCTCAACTATCGGTATAAAAGCTGCCATATGACAGTTAAACTAATATAGAATCAGTATGGAAATCAAAAGCCATATATTCAAACGACTCGCCCTTTTCCAGACTAGCATATACCTTAATCTTATTTTGTTGACAAATTCATGCCTTGGAAAAGACAAAACCTTACATCCATTACCTTCAGTTTTAGAATTTTCTCTGATTAGGCGAATTCCCAGAAAAAAGTTTGGGTTGGCAAAACAATAATTTTCTTTATGTTGCAGACGGATTTGTCTTTGCTTTATCATGAAGTTAGATACACACATCATGAACAATTAGTCTAAATTAGCTGGCCAATTTAGCTGGCCTTTGTGGTTCTTTGAATTTACCACAAAAATAGTAACAACAAGAACTTGAAAGGGAAACATAAAGTTGTTAATTGTCGTGAAAGGCACTGAGGTCTGCCAAAGATGACAAGCGCCAAGTCTTTTCTGAAAGCTAAAGGAATTCCCTTTATACTGTTCTATGATCTTGTGTACATTGGCATTGTTGAGAGATTCATAGTGGATGTGCTAGAGTTTGTGAACAGAGCTGAAGTATTAACAGCTGAAAAATATTATGTTGAATACACGAAAACTACAATGTCGGTGTTTGTAATATTGGTGCCGTCTCCTGAAGCATAACGAATAACTCAGATTTGCTTTACACTAGGAAATGAAACGTAGAGTACTCTTTTGATATAGGACACTTATTATAAGCATATACACAATTCAAATGTAACAGATTAGAATTATTTACCACGCTAAGATGTGACTTTAACCCTTGATGACAAGATATTCTGTCTTTATTTCGAGTGAAGGCTCATCATGGCTTTTGCTGCCCGCCACCCAGTCATTCAAATTCTAATGAGCACCAATTCCAACAATTCATGTTACTCCATGTTAAGTATGTTCTGGAAATTTACCAGGGTAAGGGACAAACAAGCATTATGAAAAAGAACAAATATGCATGACAATTCAAAGAGTACTAGAAGATGTAAACTATTTAAACAAATTGCCTGTTTTTGGTATGATTTGTATTATTACTTTTAACGAAATGATTTAAACCGACTTTTGAGACACGATAAGTACATTATGACGATAGCTCTAAGCGACGTATGTATATATATAACTAATTCATACACCCAAAACAAATGTATGGTAGGAAATGGTTCCCCCTTCATTGGAAACTCTTTCAGATTTTTATCGTGGAACACACCTTTGCGGAAAACTAGACATTCAGATGCTATTTTTAAATTTGACTAAGGTATATGACCATTTCCTTTTTTTATGCCACCAGGGACTAATGTTTTTAATAAAACGAAAATGGAGAGAATAAAATTGTGCAAAAGAATCTCATTTGCAGTAAGGGATTGTGATTTCCAGGGAAAATATACGGAGACAAATCCTCATTGCTAGTAAACAGATTTTGTACGAATTGACCTCAACGCAGAATGATACTAGGTATAAAGTTTGTACATTCAATCAGATTTACACGTATCACACGTGTAGTTAATCGTCTTAGTTACTTCCATTACTGTATTATTTATTTACTTTGTAACTTACTTACTATTATCATATTCAAACATTTCTAGAAATGAGCTTTTGTAGATTTATTTTACGTCAGTCAGAATATATACACATGTATAAGAATTATGGTGAACAAATTTTAAACATGTTGTCAGTACAGCAAAAGATTAGTATGGGGAAAAAAAACCCAGAATGAAAATGTGAAAACTACCAAGGATAAATCAATAATGAAAATGCAGTGTGCCAACTGGGTACATTCTACACGGAAAGTTTATTTTTTCCTTGCATAAATGATATCGCATTTTTCTGTATTTTTTGGCAACAAAACGCACAAGTGAAAGCTAATACTCTTCCTTCAGAATGACGCCATCAAATGAAGCATACTGTACAACTGCAGTAGTAAAACACAAACATACGAAAGACAGATGAGGACATTCACACTCTATTATAATTTTCCGATTTCACGATATCAACTTCATGAATTCAAAATTTCAACTTTATTTTAAGTATTCATGATCTTTACTTCACTGATACCCAATTTTAAAATCACGATTTCAAGTTCACGAAATCAAGATTTCTAGATCTATGTCAAGAATTAAAGATTTCAACTTCACGATTTCAACATAAACTTTTATAATTTCAATTTTAAGAATTCATGAATCATTTAGTTAAGGTCTTGAATCCATAAATACATTCAATAACATATCAAAGACACGGTTAAAGAGACATAGGGCAAAACTACTACACTGCCCACTGTCAGATGGCTGCCTGGAACGCACACATTTACAAAAATAAAGGAGACTTACAAGTCAGAAAAGCTACAGACAACAACAAAAAAGAGAAGCTACAGTAAGACCTTTGTAGAAAGCATGAGACAGTGATCATATCAAAATATTTTTCATCGAATTGTATTAGCTGCTTCTTTTGTTGCATGTGTATGCTAATTAATTACCATTGCGTGACATCAAAATGTTATTCTTACAAATGAATCGTTCTCATGCAAGTTTTATTTGTGGTTATTGTCGAGAACGGCTAAAACGTAATTTGTTAGTCGACACAGTATCTGCTGTGTCATTTGATCCCTTTGGTTTTGGTAATAAATTTGATTTTATAGCCTAAATAAAGCGCTTGCACGAAATAGACTCAATTAGTGCCATTAATTCCATTTAGCATCGTTAGAACTTAGACTTTGGTATCAGGTAACTTAAAGGAAATCAATAAATGTGAAAGACATTCTTAGAAGAACACAACAATAGACACTGAACGACCTTGAAAAACAATATTGTGGGATTGCTTGTTTGTTTCAAAGATTGTTCCTTGTAAAACTCAATGAAAAGTAAAAGAATATCCTTTTGTATGCATTTGTTAAACTTTTTTGGCGTAAATCAAGATAACTTATAATTATGGTTCACGTATATTTTCCCACAAAACAGATTTGCGCCATTCCGCGAAATGAATTTCTCTCTTTTTTGCAGCATGTATTTGCATTATTGGAGTTAAAACAATACATTTGCCACATCACTTACTAATTATAGACAGAAAATCAGACGGGAAATAAGTGTCTTTAAATAATTAATAAATGTTTTATGTAAGCAATATTGACATACACTGTCATATTTACTAACATCAAAATATTGTGTTGCATTAACGGATCTCAAATGGGCATGAAAGTATGATAAAAGCAATGAGATTGCCTTTTACTGCTGATGGTACAGGTTTCCATGATGGTCCTAAATCGTTCACCTGAGTACTATTGCCCTTCTTGCCAAGGTCAAAAAGTCCAACACACCTCATAAACATCCAGACATGAAATCATACATTGGCTATGTACCTAATTTTGTTCCAAAATTGCTAATCAAAGCTTTAAACTGTTTCTGTACTTTTAGCAACTGGAATTCTGTTATAGAACGGTATCCTTGACCCCAAAGTTGTGAAATTATTTTGAAAAACTAGGTCAGTATTTTCCAACAAAATATTTTTTTTACAGTTTTTCCACTATTGTCTTAGTAAGACATAATTATGACAAACAAGGGATTGATTTGAACAAACTTAGTAGAGGACCACATACCAAATAATCTGTCAAAAGCTATAGGCCTTTTGGTATTTGAGAAGATGTTAAAAGTATATTCTTATGTAAAATCAAGTGACCCCAGGGCGGGTTAATTTTAATTGGGTCATGATTTGAACACCATTGGTACAGGTCCACTATGCAATGTAGCATGCCAAGTATCTAAGCTCTCGGTCTCCAGGTATTTTAGGAGAAGATTTTTAAAGTGTTTTCTTTCCGTTACTCCGGCAAGGAATGGATTTTTAAAACAAATTTGGTAGAGACCACACATGGTACATAACTGCTAAGTTTGATCAACTTCGATTAGGAGAAGATGTCGTTTGATTATACTGTTGACGCACATACACATATTGACGGACAACACACGATCACAACAGCTCACCCTGATCACATCGTGCATTTGTGAGCAAAAATATCTACATCAGAAAAAAAAACACTAGATGAATAGAAAAAGATGAAAACAAAATATTTCTCTATAGAAGCATTAAAACATAGCAGCGGGAAAAATCTTTAAAAAGACCCAATTATAGCTTGAGTTACTGTCTGACAAAAAATGTGAGATTTAGTAATGTTCTTCGAAAAGACAAAATATGAAAAGAAAAAACCTTGTGCAAGAGATTAAACTGGCGTTTATGTTGATTAAAACTCTTATAACGGTAATAAGTGTATTTAAAATGGTTTTAGAATATGAATAGGTATGCCTGAGTAACGACCAGAGATTATGTCGAATTACACTGGAAAATAACGAAGATATTGTAATAACAAATGTGCTTTATAAAACAAATACAATTGTTTGATTTGATAAAACACACTGAGCTTCAGGGAGCAGGTGTTTTACGTTTTGAACATGAAAATGCTATTTGGTTGATTTGAAAAATACAGGTAAATAAAACACTACTAAAGCATCTATTGCATTGTACATGTCTGGTTTTTTCACATCATTACAAAGCTTGTATATGTATCGTAAATTGAAATACAATGTGGCTATTCCTGTAAAGGCACAACACAATTTAACTAAAAAGAAGTACATGTACTTGCAATTAATATTATTTTCGTGCCTAGTGGTAAATGGGAATCAAGTCATGGTAGAGTGCAGTTTGACAGGATTTTTTTATGTGGAGGCTCCAACGTATAGCAATTTGTAATTGGTTCATATATTTATTTATTCATTATACAGGAAAACTACGATCTCTCATCAAATAGTCATGTTTATTTTTAACTTTAAAAAACAAAGTCATTTTCAAAGCTTAAATTACAAACCAGTCGTTAGCAATTGACTACATTTACTGTAATTTACAGTACGCACAAGATTGCTGAATTCTATCTTATTGATATTTATCAACAAAAACATATTCTGAGAATAAAATCCACACGATTTTCAAAACAAAAAAGACATATACATGTAAATATTTCTAGAAAGGCCAAGGATCCATGATACAAGGTGGTATTGTTAATATATATACACTTTACTGATTCTAGGAAGAATGAGTCTTTTCACATTTGTTTAGCATATTAATAGAATAATCACTGGATTTTATATCTCTAACTTTAACTTCTGTTGTTGAAATGAGCTTTGAAAGAAAAGTTTTCTTTATATAGGTATCGAAAAATAGCCTTATTTATAGGAGCATAAATGTTTTTAAAAAGTCGTCTCGGTCACAAAAGACTTCATACATAAGAAGCAGTTCAGAGACAGTTTGTTTACGACTACTATTGCACGATATCATGCTCACACAAGAAACAACGTGGGAGACTGTGTATTATTAAACTCAGTCATGTCACTCTTTCAAACTTCTCTTGAGTACGTACATAACATTTCTAAGTTTATACTTATTTATTTGAGTTCGAGATAGCTTGTAGCTTATCGAGTTACTCTCGAGTCCGCTTCATGGTAAAACCAGTACAGGTGTCATATAAGGAAGTACGGTCGTGACCCTAGTGGGGCTCGAACCCGCAATCTCCGGGATGAGCGGTCGACACTTTACCATTCGAATATATCTGTACACTTACATTACATCTAATTTTAGATTATAGACTGCTATTTCAAATTGACAGAGATGTGGCAAGAACAAAAAATATTAAAACAAAATAGTTTTATTCAAGTGCAGTAAAATAAAGAAGCACAAAAAGAAATCTAATACCTCTGTTAGATTAACAGTTTCAGATGTGAGCACCTTTATTCTGATGTGAGCACTTGATTTCAGATACGCAAATCTTACACTGGTACAGCTATTTAAATACCTATGTGTTGTATTAACATTAATCTTAATCTTGATTACAAAGTTAGAATAAAAATTGGCCCTGAACTGACAAGATCTTAAAGTTTGTGTAATTACTAGCAACTGCAGCTGCTTAATGTGTATAAGGCGTTCTGAAAGACAGCTCAATACCCCGACACATTGAAATAGTGTTGAGTGGAGAACAATTGATACACGACTGCAACAATGCATCCTCGGTAACCCAGGCTATTCATTACCCAATTGAATGACGGAGAGAAGCGGCAGGAATTAACCGTGGGTTCCGACGATGGCAACAATGGGAAGTCGGCCAAGTTTAAACATGAATTCTGCAAATAAACTCAAGGATAGGAACATTTGACCCAAGTTTCATGAAAAACCAACGGCCCGTAAGTGTAACATTAGATTTCATTAGGCGGGCTGAAACATGTGGTCCGCACATCGTAATGATGTGATGAAGTGATGAAATTGATATTTGACCAAACTTTCATGAAAATCTATTTAGGAGATAAGAAGTTATGTAGCGGACATGAAAAACCAACGACCCCTAAGTGTGGCATTGAACTTGAGCTAGCAGAGATAGAACATAGGTTTTGCAGTCGTGTTGATGAGATGAGCATTTAACCAATGAGCTCTGTTGTGGCATTGGACTTGAGTAGGCGGGGTTGAGACGAAAAAGCAATGCCCCACCCCCACCGAGGGCATTTGGTCTGCACGTTGTGTTGATAAGATGAACATTTAATCATCCTTTAAAGTTTTTATGAGATGTAGCGGACACAAATGTTACGGAATGATTCTATACCCCCCCCCCTCTCTGTGGCTAGGGATAAAAAGCTGATCTTAAACTTGAAAAAAACAAGACTACCTAAAATCATGATTATATTTAATTCTTTTAGGTCGGAGGACTTACACATTTTGTCTAGTTGTATCTACCAGTCTCTAGGATTCATTCTTCTTTGTGTAGTTTTTGTTATTGATACTTGGTAGTTGCTGTGATTGATTATTTGTCTTATTCTAAGTGAAGTTTAAGTTTTATTGACACTTATTGATAGGCATTTTAAGATGCAACGATTGCAAAATCTTTAAGCAGAACTTTCTCAACTTGATGATTTTCTTCGAGCTTACATATTGTAGCTTCTCGTTTTTTGCGTGAAGTTTTTATGGAAAGACACTTGATTTGCTTAGTCAAATATTTGATTTAGAAGGTACAGTTGTATGTTGAGACTTAATATAATTATAATTTATAAGACTAGTTATGTAATTTTCTTTCTAAGAAGAAAGAAAACATTTATTGTGACCAAACTAATGATTTCCGTAAGTACCAAATTATGGTAAAAAATATGAAAATTTACTAAACGATATTTGATACATTATAATAACACGTCAATTACTCACTCTAATCTAATATTATACAATTATAGACTAATGTTGAGGTCTATATATAGTTTTGAGGACCTGTTAAAAGTGATATTGACCGAAGTCCGAGGTCAATATCATTTTTCACAGGTCCGAAAAACTACATATTGAACGAAACATTAGTCTGCAATTATTATATCGTATACCTCATTAAAAGTAGTGAAAATTATGCGAAAATATAACAGAAATGACGTCTTGAAATCCGTGCAGGTCTACACATCTTTTTCCAGGTCTACACATACTTTTGCGGACCCGGCACGTGAGCGCTATCGGCCAATCAGGATTAAGTATTTATGACTGGTATACGATAGTGTTCCACAGTGTGCCACTTACTGTCAGAATTTTAGTGCTTTCATATTTTTTTTCCTGTAGCAACAGTAACCATTGCCTTCACCGTGTTCTGTTTACTCGTGCATTAATAAGGCAAATTTCATTAATGGGGAATTTGATTTTTCAATGAATTTATACATTTTGTTTGGTATAACTCCCAAACTTTTCTGCGGTTCACATGTTTGTTTATTAAAGATGACACTTATAACTGACAGTTACACTTAAAGTTAATTAATTAGACATTCAAAGCTTTCAATACTTTGTCTGGCACATTGACTTGATATATGCTTTTTCAGTTATTTAGTGGAATAACAATTTTCGTTTCCTGGATGATTGTAAGTAATTTTGCCAGGGTAATAGACACAAAATGTGTTTTGGGAATTTAACGTTAATGGTTCATTAATCCCGTGGGTGCAAAAATGATAAATAGCCCTGACAACGCAAACTCTTCTTGTCTATCAATTCTTTTAAGTTTTTGTCTCTCGTATTTTTCTGCAGATTGGTTTCTTGATACGCCTTGGTCTGGACTTGCTCTTATACATTTAGAAGCTAGTTTTGTTTCATATGCAGCCATTCTTGATGACAGATTCTGCGAATTTATTTTGACAAGCAATTTATTTGACATTAACAGAAATACAATGCAGTCATTTGACATAGAGACAAAAGGGCGCCTAATTTCCTTAATTCCCTTTTCCTTCAGTAATTTTCCGCGTTTTGAGCATTTTCATTGTCCTTTTACATTTTGTAATGTTTTTGATTGCGCAATTTGTGTACTGATGAAAGCGGCTGCAAGATGATATTTCCTTTGTCATTAGCAATACTGTTAATATCATTTACTTTTGTTGTTGATTTAACAATATCATGTATGATTTAAATATTGCTAAGACTGACACTTTTTCAATTTCTATGGTATTGAATATGAACAATTGAACATTATTTGAATCTTGAAAAAACACTTTGACTTACTATTTGATTAGTTTACAGGAGAAAAGAAGCTGTATTTCAGTGAAAGGAAAACTATAACCTAATCATATTCACCTTAAATGAAATTATATAATGAACTCATTATTGTGTGGTGTAGCAAAATATGACTTTAATGTTTGGTCCATTCTTTTTAGTTTTTAGATAGTTTTACTTGTGGCTTCACCTGATCTATGTTCTGGAGCCAGAGCAATATTCAGGACCTCTGTAGAACTTTACGCTGTAGATAACTTACTGTGTACATATTGTAATATGATTCAGATATTGGAAACTGAATCGCACTGAATTTTATTGAGACCTTATAAGTCATATATGAATGTCACGGTATTTTATGTTATTTTATTTATGCAATATTTAGATGTGCAATGAAGAGACTTTAATAAATAAATAGTAACTGCAATTTTCTTGTTTCTGTACGTACATTGCAAAGATTTTGTTCAGTTTTTGGCCTGGGGACTGAAAGTCCCCTAGGCCTAAGTTAGTATACCACATTTCAAACACTGCAAGAAATTTAACTGTGCTATGTGCGAATAACAACTGTAAACATGCGCTATGCGGATATAGTGCAAGACAGACCAGATCAATTTTCTGTTTGAATGTCGCATATGATTAGAACATATTACAAATAAAAACAGTACATAAAACTTCAAACGACTGCAGGAAGGTATATGGCTTACGGGCTGCATTACACATTTTTTTTCTGTTTTAGAAATTAATGCGCTGTTAGCTGATTACGGAAGATAATCATATGCATATCACGGAAAAGTACGGATATTTACGGAAATTTACGAAAACGTACGGAGCTCGATATAAGAGTTTGTAGTTTGATTTTCAAATTTCCGATGTTATTTCATTGACAACTTTGTTATTTACGAACGATTACATATATATTTACCTAAAAATAAATGTCTCTAAAAAAAGATATAATTTACGTACATTCCCGAGAAGGAACTCACGTGATCAAAATCACCCGCCATTTATCGAGGACGCTGCATGTCAAGGCCCAGTGAACGGTTTCACTGATTACAACTACAAGGTAACCCAGAATCATTTTTGGTTTTCTCTGTTATACACATTGTACAGTACGTACTGTATTTATATTTCATTGCTGGTATTGCTTTGTTTATTTCTGTTTCAAGGTCTTGTCCTTGGTACACAATAATTTTCGATCCACATCATCAGATCATATCGCTTGAAGTTGTACAAAGCGCAGATCGAATTATTTTTATGGGCTTAAACATTTTATAATGTTGACTATGTGATTATTTTTCATTTAACGTACGTTTTATAATAAAACAAACTTCCCTGCCACCCATATATTTGTGAATCATTCATTCTGTGTCATATATTGAATTTCGTCCTCTGCACATTTCGACCCGCGCTTTAGGTAAGATTCAGCGCAAAACACGTAGGTCAAAAGTTGTTTTTCGGGGAGTTAACCTATAGTCCCCGGGCCTTCAGCGCTCACAGCGCTTTGATATTTTACTGTAGACTGCAGAATAAATTGGAATGCTGTATCCGTCAGTCAAAATGTCAGTGTACTAGTTTTGTTTTCATGATACCCAGGACCATTCCCCAGACAGAACTTTATAAAAGCGTGTTAAAGCAGCATCTCCTTTTAATGTGTTTTATATCAAAATCACTATCTGACACTAAATATTATAAGAAAGTGTATCATTATTCAAAATTTACAAAGAACTTAAGTTAAAAAAAGCAAATTGCTGTTCTCTTAGGCATTTCAAAGACTTGATTAATCAATAATTAGATAAACCATGAAACAGATGAGGACATGCCGGGTATGTGCTTATCAAAGCCATACTTATCATCTAATTTCAAAGAACTTAGCGCCAATTAAATAATTTTAAAGATATTTTCACTTTCAAAAAATACAAATTTAAAAGCTTTGTCCGAGATTTTCAGCGTATAGTGTCGAATTTTAGCTTCTGTCTTGTAACAAATTTATATTCTGCTTGAGACAAAAACTTTTTGCAGCGCGTGACAACGCAAAATGTTGTCATTAAGCCAGACAAATATAACAGCCGCGATGTCCGTTAGCTACATGTACGTTTAATTTCCCAGAAAACATTAATAGTTGCTGAAACTATAAAATGTAAGTAATTCAGTCGCTAATGAGGTTTTATGTTCGTAATAAAAGCTGAAAAATGAGGAGTTTTTGTAATTAGAGCCCAATCCTGCCGAGAAGCTCCATTGCTGGAGAAACCCAATCAATACCTTGCACGGTATTAAATTGCCAGATTCATCTCACCTTGTTATAAAAACGTTTACACACGAAATTAAAGAGTATTGGGAGAAAATTGATACTTGGAAACAAGTTTTATAAGGACATTTCTTTCATGACTGGTTTTGTCGCAGTATTCTGTCATTCAAGTGTAGTTTAAATGCCAGCTACCGCCGTCTGTCACGGTGAAACAATGAGCCGGCACGTGCCAAGAGCACAGACTGTGGTTAATTTTGTTTTTATGAATGAAATTTACAAGCTTTTTCTGTTTTTGTAAGATATGGCGGGGGATACCGTCCGCTGACCTATTTTCTCAGTACGTCGAGTATTTATTCTTTTGCTCAAGTCCAACATCTAAACATTTTAGTTATATGTACTGACAAAATACAGGTAAACGGAATGTAAATGGCCATCGAATCAGAACGATATTATCAAGAACAAATGTATTAACCATAGTCTGTAAATATAACGTAATGTAATTTTGCAAATGGGTTTAATGATGATCGAATAAGCTGCTGAAAATAAATGATTCGGAAAATTAGCTTAAAATCTGTCTGTTAATATGTACACAATGCAATCCTTATGTTATGTTATAGCTGTGCCCATACATAATTATGTGGTTCAATGATTGCATTTGTTCTCATACTTTAAAAAACATTTCCATCACAACCATGATATAAGTATTAACCATTGCACCAAGAGATTTCTTTCAAATGTTGGATTTTTACGGATTACTTCCCTTTGACTCTAAAGTCCCAGTAGCAATTATTTTAGGAAGAAAAATGTCTCACCAACAAAAATGATCTTTATTTGAGCAAAAAACATTCCTAACTCATTTGCTTTTGCTTTTTAAATCGATAAGTACATGTTAGAAATATAGCGCTGTATTTTACTATATCATTAAATTCGAAGTGATCCTAGGAATTAAAGTATAGATTCAGTGCCAGGATGAAATAAGACTTATTCAGCTGGACATACTGGTACTCGTAAAATGTACGTATCACTACCCCAGTCTACCTTCACCTTTTACAAAAGTTTGAATGAAGTTTCTTTACCTGGGAGTTGTTTATGTCTTGCAGCGAAAGGTAACTATAACCATTTCATTACATACCTCGACATCTTAAGGGAGTAGACAGCGTTACGTACTGTGTAATAGTGTGCAACGGGCGTGTAACTGAATATTTTGACATTTATTTGTAGCTTTTAACGATAATTATAATGCAAGTATACGACTTTTAACTAGCTTCACTGGGTAGAATTGTTTATGCAAACTGGCAGAGATGTTCACACAATTACCCACAGGCGCTTCAGACCTGAAACATCCAAATGTGTTTATGTCAAGTCAAGAATCCTTAAGGTTACATATGTAGCCAGACATCAATCTAATCTCAGCATCACATGCTAAATACTAGACAACAGATGAGTAGACCTGAACGGTTCAGACTGCCCAAAACGAGTACTCAGCTTTGACTTTGTAATATAATGTATGCAAAGAAAGTCAATGCGTAAAACTACACGGAAATAGCACTTTTCTGTGAGTCTTTTCATGGGTTTGACTTTGCTTTTCCCCCTATGGAACCAAGTGTAAAACACAGTAAAGTATTTAGCATCATAGAAGATGTAAAACCTTGAAAACACAGTGAAATCATTTTAAAGAGCAATCATATCTCTTTCGTGACCCCTGTTTATTATGTGAGCTTTTCCATTTCTAGTGAATTATTTATACTGACACTGTAAGTTATATCTCCTGTATCAGAGGGAATGGAATATTTCTAAAGCCCTGACATGAAAGAAAATTTCATAAAATTTTCTTTGTTATCCTCCGAGATTAATAAAATCGTAAACAACTAACCACAGACATAAAAGGTTGATCGAAAACAAAATTGAAAACAGACATTACGTTTTTCATTTCTCCCGCTCAAGAAGCCAAGCCAATTCTCCATTACAAATTAGGTCACACCGATGAATGACCAGTGGAGCTCTGTAGACACGTGCGTATATTATAATACGACCCAGAGAACGCTGGAATTAACTTTGTGAGCAGTAAACTGCTGCCTGATCGCTCAATAAATACAAATGATGCGTCCATGCATACTAAAATAATGATAACGGTTTCTTCATCCGTTAATAACATGAAGGCAGCGGACATCACAAATGCAAAATGTCAACAGGATGGTATTATATTCAAGCACTTGACTTTGAGGTATTCTGAAATGAAGTTGAACGGGCGGTCATCGATATCGGACATTTGAAATCTTCATAGAAATCTTGCAATCAGGTGACAAATAATTAATAAACCCTTTGAGATGGCTCATCATAATCGATGAAAAACGTAATCGATAACGGATATAGAATAGTTTGTCTATACATTAATGGCTATTTCCAAGACTTTAGGACTTTGCATGACGAGTGGTTCTACTTAATATAATTGAAACGACGACAGTTACTCGTTTGTGCTAAACATAATTAATTAACATGACTTAAGGGAATTTAGTTATATATCAAGGTAGTTTTGTTTTGACTGACATCAGCCGTTAAGGAGATGATCTGTCCACGTTCTCTGTTCGTTGCAGTTATTTACATAGCGTCTTCGTTGTGTAATAATCGATTTTTAATTAAGATAAAACTGTGTGGGATGCATGATTTTCAGATCACATTGTTCATGAAAGTCAAAACAGAGAACAGCAATTATCATTTATAGTACTGAAAAAGTTTAAACTGAGAATTTATTCCCTCAGGCATTTAAAGGACATAAATTCTGCATCTCTGGTGCGCAATTTTTACACGATAGAAATATATTTTCAAGAGAAAAAGGACGATGGAACTAAAGACAATGGCGTCATAGACAGTTTTTCATATTGCTCTGTTGTTTTTAAAGATTACACGTTTCATCTAATGACTTAAAAACTATTCGGTAATTATCTTGTACAGAAAACTCTTTGAATATGATAGCAAGACAGAAATTGATCCGATACACCTGGGATTTTGCGAACCCTTTGGCTGCCTTTTACTATAAAAAAACATGTTATGAGGTTTGACTTAATCTTTCAAATAAAGCATTGATCTTTCTGCTGAAAAAAAAACGTCACTTGACGTCTCCTTAACAGCAATATTTCTGTATTTCAGTAAATACTGTCTTACGTATTGTAGTGCTGATTGTGTTTTTACATATCAGCGCATCATATTATATACAACTTTATTACATATAATGATTTTATGAAATTTAATAAGCTCATACATCTATAGATACTTGTGCCTTCTCTGTTGTAAAACGAAAATAATTTCACAAACGGCGAAATATTTCATTAAGAAAACGCAAATTTAAAAAACAATTACAAGAGTGTTTCTGGTTACAATTCTCAATCTTTTAAACGACTAATTGCAGAATTGCAATAACACTGAATTTTCAGCCTTGTTCACAGGAAAGTTTTCATTTGTCGGGACAGAAATCTTATTTAAGGAGAAAGGAGGACAAAAAGTTAATTTAGCAAGGGAACAGATGTTTTGACCAAATGATTGATTATTATTCTCTTTATAATTTGCGACTATGAAATTCATTCCATCAAATGGAGCAACTCTCTGGGCAGTACTGCAAACAAAGAACAATGACCAAAAAACTTAACATTTCATTTCACGGGTCATAAGTGAGTAATCGCTGCTCATTATCGGATGATAGTCCGTTTGATATCCCCGGCCACATCTGTCAATGAGCCTGTCATCTCTCTGCATTTAGCGGATCTTTCCTGCAGTTATATTGATCAATCCGATGTTAATATTGTTGTCATACCAAAAACTTGTTCTCCATATATCATACACACTCTCACGTCATTATCTGTTTTGACTTTACTCTTTAATACACACTCATACGAAATTGACATCACACGTGAGCTAGCTACGTCTTTCTAGACAAGATTAATTCTTTCATTTCACTGAGACGAAACATTTTCCGAAAACAGGAAATATAGTAGAGTTGAATGTCTTTCTTAAATTAACTTTAAATTGCATCTGAACATGTTTATGCATTATCAGAACACTTACTCTAGAATTGTAATGTACTTCCAAAACTGTTCTTAGTTGAAAAATAGTATTAAATCAGGATTCCAGTGAAACATAACCAGTATTGTTTTACGTCACATATGCAGTTCAGGATAAGGGCGCTTCATTTTTCACTTAGTGTTTTCATCCATATTTCACGTTTTGAAGCTAACGACAAGCAATTCCTTTTGAAATATTCAGAAATTGCGCAAAATGTTCAAAATTGCTAAAAATAAAATTGTTGACATTTGTCCTCTAAACAATGCTAACTGGGAATTTTCTGTATTGATTACGAAAGATATAAGCTGAACACTGACTTATTTACTATGCTTTTCATCTTTCAGCATTTGTTTTAGAGGTATATTTTACACCAAAGGTAAGCGATAAAAACAAAAAAAGTGCATGAAACTTCTAACAATTCGATACACCTAATAGGCAAGAAATCGTATGATACTGAGGGGCTTAAACAGCATCTTTATATCATATCTGTCGAATATTTGTATCAATCAAAGACTGGTATTAGGGTCTATAGTCGTAAATGCTGCAAGTGTGGTTGCCTGTGATGATAGGTAGGGCTTTGATGTTACATTTTCCACAGATATTTTTTCGATTGATTGGGAGTTTTTGTTATATAATCCATATACCATCTGCATGAATGATAAAAGTCTAGCTTGTGTTGATATCTTGTTGCTGCAGTAAACATTTGTAACTTTTGATTCTGTATCATATAAATATTAACAATGTCTTTGTATACATAAATACGCAGCTGGACGCACTTAATTCATTATAGCGAATATGTACATTTGAGTACATTCAGTTTTGGGGAAAGCGAATTCAAATCTCATTTTTGTTTTGAAAATTGAATCAACCTTACGATTGCATTTTCTTCGTTCGAGCTGAGTATTTTCACAAACTGTTATATCATAAAAACAAAAATAATATCAAACAGGGAATGCCACGTACCAAAAACGCAGCCTCCCCAAAACGAGCCCCACAGCACCCAGAAGTGCACACCACCAACACACACACACTCACACACACACACACACACGCACACACACACACAACACACACACACAATCATGCACACACACAAACATACACCACCAACACACACAAGCATACAAAGCAAACACACGAGGACAAAACGAACAATTAACGGAACACAGTGGGGCACCGCCTTGGAACGGTCAGTGGCAAAAACACCACTGGGGAGCTTAAACCGGTTTATGGTGCGCACCCAACCTCACTCATAAGGCACGTGGGTTCTTAGAACCAGAAAAAAATCTCACAACTTAAATAGGAACGCCAAATTTCTTATTGATTTTTATTTCGCTGACAGGCTGCACATTTCTTTCTATTATTTAGTATTTATTTCAACAGAATTGGTTTACGTTCAGTTGCTGGATGTATATCAAAGTTCTGCTAACTATAAAATAATGTTTGAATGCTATATAAAACACGTGTATTTCATCCGGGATTGTTCTATATGCAGCAGCCGCCCAGCTATCTTCCTCCTGTCACTGTATTTCTCTGAAAGTCGTAGACACCAAGCGTAGGCATCAACGCAGCAAAGGCATTTCCAGTAAGGCAGCAGCTACATATAATTCCGATATACAGTTGCAAACATGTTGCAAAAGTTTGTCATGGCAAAATGCAATATGATACATAAACATTCATAGCTATAGCAAAAACAACATCTTTATATATGCTTTCAGAAATCTAGGAAAGAGTGAATATAGAATGCAAATCGCCACTATTTACGGTAGTTTTATATATAGGAAACGCATACAGAAGTAGGCTGACTACCCAAAGCACAAGTTTAGTCAATGTTTGGCCAGTGTTAGACAATTGTCTGACCACATGAGAAGTGTCCTTTGGCAAGGCACCTGAAATGAGATAAGATATGACTTTAACACCTTTTATAGCTTTTTATAGCTTTTTTGAACAAGGAACACAACCACTTTACAAAAACAGGTCTTAATTGCACATTTTGAAATATATGAACAATTATGTATATGCTTGAATATATTGTTAAATATGATTGTGTACAAACAAGATTGGAAAATAAATGATAGCTGTAAATGAGAACCAGTAACGAAAATGGCTCTTAGTGATTAGTTTGACAATTGAACATGTCTGAAAAGCGATTAAGATATGTGAAGAAAACTTCTTCCTCATGCTCAATAAAAATATCGTATCAGATAACAAGATCGGTAAATAATGCAACTTACAAAATTGGCCCTCGATAGCTCAGTGGTTAGGGCGTTTGCCCACGGAACGGAAGGTCCTGGGTTTGAATCATTGCCGGAGCACTAGGTGTGTCCTTGGATAATGACATTTATGTCATACCGAATTCAGTCCAGCTCAGCTGTGAATGAGTAGCAGCGATAAAAGCTTTTCTTGCTTTCTACTTTCTGTTTTGTTTCAATGCATTTTGTTTAAGTCTTTTTTGCCTGTTGTCGTTTGTTCATACGGCTCGCAAGCTTTTACGCGACCAATACTAGAACATTTAAAAAAAAGAATGCTCGACTTACGTGAGTGATGAAATATCATCTCCTCTGTAGGAGCGTGCATTGCTCTTCAAAATGTATAAAAACGTATGGTTTATTTGACCATAGGGCGACGTGAAAAAATGAAACGGGGAATACTGTGTAAAGTTTCATAGATCACCTTTCGGAGAAAGAGATATGCCGTAAATGCAAACTGATGGAACTTTTAAAAATGTCGCTTTTTATGTCACAGGAATGATGAAATATGATGGAAAATGGTAGTGAGCTTCAGCAGAATTGTGAAAAGCATCAAGTTGTTTTTCTTATGCACGCAATACATTTAATGTTGTTACTTTTGAATACTTTATACGTTTTTAGATTACATAATATTATAATTGGAACACGTCAGGAGAACTTGAGGCAGAGGGCGACATCCTTGAATAAACACTGGAATAAACAGCGGAAATGAATTAGAAGACCCTCATGGGTAAAAAGCCCATAGTGACATGCAAAGTGAAGCCATTCTTTCTCAGATACTCAGATACTTTTTCCACAAATTTTTTTTTTACAAATTTCGACTCAGTTGTAACCACTTAAATAAACTGTAAAAAGCGGAAAACAGAACAGATGGACATATGCCTTTATAAGTAACTTAAATTGATATTTGACGAATAATTTCGTGCTTTATGGACAGAATAAGCAGGCCATCATCTTCCTGTTTACATAATATACAGACGACGTAGTAGTACATATTATGACGATTAAACGCTGTAACCCTAAATATCGTTTATATAACGAAATCCCTATGGTCAATATGCAATACCAGTTGACAAATAGGCTTCGTGCGCTGACCACCCGAAATGTTGGCATGAATTGAAGCACAAGAATGTATGCCTAAACATGAAATTCATACCATATATATTTTATGCTGATTCACTGACGAGCATGTCTTTGGATCTCAGTTTGGGTCCCAGAGAGATAAGGTTTTATTCTATATGTACAATTTGTGAGATAATTTAAGAATTTGAATAAACAGCTTCTATCACGTGAAACGTTCCCAAGAGGTTGCCTGCAGACAACTGGCGGTAAAACCTGCCATAATATTCTTCATAATGAGAACGTTTTGCAGAATATAAAGTTTAACTATTACACATACGGGTTTCCAAATATATACCATAAAATTAACAAAGAGACGTATATGAAATGCATAAATGAGAAAATGCCACTAAAAATGCAATAAACCTCATCCCATAAGTAAGCATTGCAGATCGTAAACTATTGTTTGATTCATGTTATTGTTAGAGTTTAAATTTTATCTGCTTCTTTATTTCTTCCGTGAACATATCTATTTGATTATTTTACGAATATCCTGGTAGTTATAAGTTTTAGTTTTTCATTTTGAGTGTGCCATCCACTTGACAGTTTTCAATTACATGCTTTATTTCCACCCGTCTGTCGACAATTTCATAAATCTTTACTACTCCTTTGTTCAACACAAACCCAAAGTATCTAGATGCCAAATAGCAATGAGTAGGATTTCGAAATTATGTGCAGAAAATATAATATAAATATGATATAAATGGACCTGCAAAGTAGAATAAATAAATATCTATCGCAATTAATGAAAGAAATAATATTTCAGCATTTACTTACGTATCGAATTATGTCTTAACTTTTATACGATTGTCAGAAGTACTAAAATTAATTTGATACCATTCTCGAAAAATAAAATATAAACTGAACTTTTAAAAAACCCTTCGTAACATAGATTGGATCGTTCAATAAGAACCTATCGCACATCTTGTAAATGTTTATGAAAACGAGCACCCACACGCATTATTATTCACACGTTTTAAATGTAAAAAATAAAACTCCCCTTCCTTTATTACAGTTCATTGTAATTAAGATGATTGGTAGCACCATGAAAATTGTCTAAACCGGAAAACGTGTAAACATGCTCAGATGTGGTACAGATGATACTTCAAGGGTTTTCAGGTGCGAGTGAAACATAATACACGTTTACATGGTCCGTGCCAGAAATATTTATGAAAGTACTGATTCACTATATAGTACATGCGATAATATGCGCATACATACTCGGTATTCTGAAATAAGCTACTACTAATAATAATAAAAAAAATAATAACAAAATGTTTATTTAATGAAGGTTACATATCAGACATAAACATATTTACATGTAAATCAAAATACATCTTATTTTCATATGGCTTTCTAGAATGTATAATTAAACATTTAGAAACAACGGCAACAGCATACTGTCAGTAAAGAAATGAGGGGAAAAACGATTTACTAGTTATACATTTCAATCAAACTATCACATTTTAAAATAGCATATCTGTTTGGCAAACTTAGATATACTATATGCATTCACAATTGTTGAAACTTTAACAAAAGTTGTTGCATGTAGCTAATATATCCAGTAATGAATTGATTTACAAACCTAAGCAATAATTAACCTTTTTGTATAGATTAAAATTATCTATTTCTTTCTTTCTTTTTTGGGAAAGCAAAGTTCTTAATAAAAAAAGTAAAGCAGTTTTTCATATAGTAGTGAAAGTAAAGTATCTATGGGTTGATAGAAGTTAGTGAAAAGTGTCTAAATGTGGTAGTGACTGTAAATAGAAATATTATCTTTTACTTAGATTTACCTTTCGCTGAAAAGTTTGTTTGTTTACCTATGTACTACATGTTCTTTTGATATATTTTGTAAGTTACATACTGCCAACACATACTCAGTGTAATCATTGGAGTGCAATTGGAAAAATGTCAATTTATTATGTTGGTTATTATTCGGGATGTCGGACAGGATGGTCCGAATTTTATCTTAAACTGAACCGATTACATTTCCTTTTATTTTCACAGTTCAATGAGTTTTTATTACAAATTGAAACAGATTTCGAATGGCCTGCACAAAGACTTACTAACGGACTATTATCGGTTGTTATTTTACGTTAATTCCGCACGAACTCGTTTGGGGACCGTAAACGATGTGAAAGTAAAAGTATCCGAAGCTGATGTTTGTGTCTTAACAATATTACATACGGACGACTTCGTATCGTCTTAAAACGCTTGTAAACTTGCTTTTTCTGTTTTAAAGAAACGACGATAAAGTTAAATCATAATATAAACACAAATTTGACCTTTCAAGTTGCTGTGCATGTTGGATTTTCGGAGAAATAATCATGGCTATTATTCAT
Source organism: Saxidomus purpurata (assembly GCA_022818135.1). Classification (NCBI taxonomy): domain Eukaryota; kingdom Metazoa; phylum Mollusca; class Bivalvia; order Venerida; family Veneridae; genus Saxidomus; species Saxidomus purpurata. The sequence continues at coordinate 4,423,357 of JAFMSR010000002.1, read as the reverse complement.
TATTAGCTAGGTAAAGTTTACAATTATGTTCGATATAATTGATTGTTTATTCCGGAACTCGGTTATAATTGGTGTAATGACATTTATGTAAAGGTCAGTCAAAGAAATATATCATAACTGTTGTGAAAATAACAAATAACTTTCAGTACAGTGGGCACATAATTCTATCATTCTGCCAAAATGTCAGATGTTTTTTCATGTCTGAAATGTGAGACCGGTATTATGCGAAGAACCGCTGTACAATCGTTGTCTACGTAAGGGAATATAAGATACCAGTTCGTCGTTATTTATAAACGTTTACTTCTCCTACTTATTATCTTTTTGGTCACGTCTGATCGAAAATCCATCATGTTACTGCTTTGTCTTATACGTTCATGCAAAACGAGTCGATGTTGTTTGGACTATTGTCCTCGAGCCACTGTTCTTAGATCGACGTACACGGACCGCTGTGCTCGGACCTCTGTACCTGGACCAATGCAATTGGGCCGTTGTGCTTGAACCACTGTTCTTGGACCGTTTTACACGGACCGCGGTGTTGGAATCCCCTGTCCTTGGAACGTTGTGCTCAGACTGCTGTATTCAGACTGCTGTACTCAAACCATTGTGATCGGACTTCTGTGCTCGTACTTTTGTGATTGTACCGCTGTCCTTGGGCCGCTGTGTTCGGAACGATGTGCTCGGACTCTGTAAATTAAGAACAGCAAAGAGAAAAGCCACGTACTAATCACCTATAAGCAGAAATATCTATCAAAAGAGACCATCGGTAAACAAAGACCACATAAGCTTTTTCGAGTCAGTGGTCTTCGTCCACAGGTTTCTCTGTATTAATTATAAACAAACTTCTATGTATAAGTCATAACATACTTGGAATGTAAAACTTAATGGAACTCGATGTAATTATTACGTGGAAATTACAAAAAATTTCAAAGGTTTCATTTCATTTTAAATGAAGCCAGATATTATTCATTTTTTGAAATAAGAAACGTTCTGAAATTAGAAATATGAAAACTAATTACGCTTTTAAACTACTATAACAGCAGTATATTTCTGATTCTTGTATGCGTCTTCGATAGCAATAAAATGACTGATGCAAGTCGTCTCTGCAATTAGCATAGCTTCATGTAATTTGATGTATATATATATATACCTAAAGGTAAGGGATTCGTAAATGGTCCGTGTATTTGTAAAAGCACAGTGAATATTTCCCAAGCTTTTGCTAATATTTTTCACACCAGAAAAGTTAATTAATAATACATACTTGGAGCTATATGATATTTTTACATTGCACTTTTTTTTTTTTTTCAAATATGTTCTAAGGTTTTTACAGTTATACTGCACGAAACAAATAGATTTATCTTAAAATCAGCATAATAAATTATTTGTTTCCTAAAATCTGTGTGACAATTTATGTTTTTTCTCATTTTTAAATAAATGTTACGTGTAACAGTATTATCATAAAATCAGCATATTCGTTTCCAAAAATGGCAAATATAATGTCACTCTAGTGGGCTGTGATCCGAGAGATAATTGAGATTGTTCATTAGCATGTCCTCAAATTAAGATAATAATGAAAATTCGTCGTTCTCAGATTTAGAGATATTGCAATGGCTTCAAGGTTTTAAAGCTGATCTGACTGACAGGCACTAGGGCTGCAATCACGTGCCTAATTACTTCCCAAATTAAGCTGATTATCTCGTGCTTATTTTCTTTACGGTTCGCGTAAATTCTCCAAACCCATAATTATTATTTCAATTGAAGAGTTTTCAAAGGGGGTTAATTTTGGGTTTGGAGTGTAAATTTATGAGAATTTCATCGACTTTCACACCACACAGTCAAAATCGGAGTGCAATTTACATTAAATTTTCGTAAGATTTGCCACCCTGTAACTTTAAATGTAATGAAAATGAATGAGAAAATTCGCAATAAAGAGAGTTTTCATTTAATAACATACAACAAATCGTAATTTAGTGCCCCAGGAAATACAACATGATTTTATAATGCATATTTCAGAAACTTAATACCTACTGCATTACGAAATAACGGCAGAAAATGCAATTAGAACTTGTCAAAGAAGTATTTTGAAAACCGACAGCCCAAAGATTGGAAGTCGGATAAGTACGGAATCCTGTTTCCGCCATCAGGTTGTCGACTAAATGGGTACGCGACAACTTGAAATATAAGGTCTAATTTCTACTTTTCGCGCTGAAATAAATCCACGAATAGTAGAAATGTTGAAGTTTTTGACTCGATAATTATCGCGCAATTGTCAACTTGTCGACCCATTATTTAGCACGAAAGGTTGAAAATTCAAGTGCCTAATTTCAACTTCTCGCGCTAAGAACTTCCCACGACAAGTTGAAGTTTTCACTCGATAATTATCGCGCAATTGTCAAGTTGTCGACCTAAGGTGTAGCGCGAAAAATTGAAAATGAAACCTAAAACTTCTGCTTGTCGTGATCTCAATAGCGCGACAACTCGAAATTAAGGTTCTTAACATCAACTTGTCGCGGTAGGATCAAATTGCCGTAGGATCTTTTATCACGACAAGTAGAAGTTTTAGGTTTTATTTCCAACTTTTCGCCCTACACCTTAGGTCGACAACTTGACAATTGCGCGATAATTATCGAGTAAAAACTTCAACTTTTCAAGTTGTCGTAGGAAGTTCTTAGCGCGAGAAGTTGAAATAAGGCAGTTGAAATTTCAACCTTTCGTGCTAAATAACGGGTCGACAAGTTGACAATAGCGCGATAATTATCGAGTCAAAAACTTCAGCATTTCTACTTTTCGTGGATTTTTTTCAGCGCGAAAAGTAGAAATTAGACCTTGAATTTCAAGTTGTCGCGTAACCATTTAGTCGACAACTTGATGGCGGAAACATGATTCCGTAGATAAGCCATGTCCAACTCCAATACTTAAAATATTTCTCATACCATTTAGAACACTGGATTTTTTGATATTGTAATACTTAGATTAAAGGATTTTTTAAACCAACTGTGTCACATTCCCTTTCCCTATATGATATAACGGAAATAGGAGAAGAAGAGAAAACTCTGTAAAAGTCTGTTCTATACGAGATTGCTGGAGAAGAAAATGATTTACTGAGTGCTGTCACATAAGCTGCGTTTGAAGCATGTAATACCTAATTGAGCTGGCATTATAACATTTTCTACGATGAGTTTTCTCAGCTACAGCACGAGCGTGTCCATGTCTGGTCTCCAGGGAAACGTAACTTGCCTGAAATTATACTATTTGAGACAAATGTCAGAATACGTATTTAGGAAATTTCAGTGTCTCGAACGGGAACAATAGGTCTGTTAACCCTCTTCAGGCCAATATGTAATTAACATGTGCATTAGACCAGAATATTTCACATGTGAACAACAAAAGTCACCGAAATAAAATGAAAATAAAAACACATTTAGGTTTAACAGAAACGACAGGTAATGGGAACTTGGATATCATCGAGTCATTATATTGTCTCCTGTTGCTGTGGTTAACGGGAAATAAACTTTTTTCTAAACAAACACATTACTAAATATTGCAACAAAATTGTTACGGGCGCGCATGCTGATCGTGAGTTTTCTGAGCGACCCTGTGAACGTTCCGTTACATGAATTTTCGACTCCGTATATAATTTTTAGTCTTCCACAAACGCAAGAAAAGACCCAGTACGTATATGAACGGTTTTTAAAATACATATTCACCAGAGTATTCACCATATTAATCGAATATCGCATCTTTTAAACACAGGTACTAGCCTGAACAATTCTGTTTCGTTTTATCGAAGAAGTGTGTAATGTCATTTTGATAAATCAACAAGCGATGTTACAACATCAAGTCATTAAGAAGCTATTATTTAAACGATTCAATTAAAGAGTAATGTACAAGGCATGTAATGTATCAATAAAACATTTTCCTAATGATTTCCATACACTGCTTCCTTTGAGAAAACCTAGTTCTTTTCTCTTCTCATATTATTTTGTGGTAAGAGCATTAACGATTTTTTGACAGCGCCTTTTTCTTAGACCAAATTCCTTCGAATTAGCTAGTTAAGAAAGTTGCATTAAATTCGTCCATTTCACCTATATTAATCAGTCAGATACATAAGCAAGGGAAGAACCACAACATTTTTAATTCAGTTCATGAAGACAGCATAATATTATGGTGTTTAAATAGACCAGGATATAGTCACATGATTTTATTGTATAAAATCAAGGCAATATTATTTTAGAATATAAAATGTGATTATTTATTTGATTCATTGAAAGCCTGAACCTTTCGGCCTTACTTTGTTATAAAAATGATATCGTACAGTAACGACTGCAAATATATATAATTATATACCCAAAGAACTAATTATGACAGACATTAAGTGTTGTCTCAGTTACTTGGACAAAAGATTTGTCATTTTGATTGTACTTCTAGAAATATAACTTCCTGCCATTAATATCAAACTAGTAATTCTTTATGCTTCGGGGAGACTTTTGAAAGAATTAACTTTAAATATGTAACCTGCACAAATGTTGTAAATAAAAGCAGATGAAATATGTGTTTCTCATTACCTCAGACACTACAAAAAATTCTAGAAGAAAAGAACTTCTCCTATTTTATTATTAAGAAATGATAAATGTGTCCCTGTAATTTATGGTTAATCAAAATGCAGTAAGGAGTTCGGATGTGTAGTAATTAAATCACGAGTGCGTAGGCAATAAAATACAAGTAGGCATTTAGTATTCTGATTCTAACATGATATTGTCTTTGAAAAATACAACGAACTATGTTTATCGCGTAGTAACTTTTCAGCGTTTATTTGACTGGGAAATGATGATTATTCTTATAATGAGGCATTCTCCCACTTGCTAATTTTTCAACCTATCATAATTCAGTTTATGGATAATGTTTGCCTGACAGTACTTAACGAACACAACGAACTTGAATCTGCGTTTAGAAACCACTCAAAGAAATTTATACTATAAAGTACGATTAGTATTGGACTTGGAATATTTTTTTAGAAAACTGTTACGCAGGATATCAGTATATACTACATACTCAACGAAAATTTGCCAGCTGAATACACCCATTGAATGTAATTTCGAGTGGACGCGTGCGTCATTTACCGCACGTGTTGCCGTGGTAAAACATGATTATTCTATCGTTAAATAGTGTACAAATTCTTTTCCTTTATATTCATATAGTAAAGTTGTGAATCGTGTTGGAATATCCGATCCTTTCGTATATTTACGAAGACGTCTGCTAATATTTTTCATTAAATGTTCGATTTTTTTACAAAGAAACAACCAATAACTTGACTTTTGTTTGACCCGACTTGCATGTAATTTTTGTGCCGTCACACCACCTTGCTTCATGCCAAGATTTAATATGATTTGAAAGTCATAATTCAGGCTGAAATACTGTAAGCTGATATCTCTTGTGTCTTATTCCAAACCAAGAGTCTTTAATAATCAAAGATTTACAACTCATCTGTATGATTTAAGGAATACGGTTTCTCTATTAAAGAAGAATTACTTTTGGACCAATGGTAATTATCACGGTGTGTGGGTTCAACGTGACATGTGGAGAAATAATACCAGCATGGACAGGACATGGTTGAGATGTCAGTGCTCCTTTACAAGACACAATGATTTATAAGTGGCACATAGTGCGATTGTGACCACAAACACGATGCTGTTTTAGCGTAGTATGGCAAAATATAGCTAATTTCAAGAAACTTGGTCAAATGTAGTGCATAGAATACCCCTTGTTTCTTTAGGCGTGGCTGCACAATCAAACTAGAGCTTCATGGTTGACATTGTATAAGCAATATCAATACATTATACGGACATGTCCGATTGTGCTTACAGCGAGAAAGATGTCGCGGACCATTAATTGCAGCTTGCACAGTGAAACTATGTGACATAATAGTATTAACGAATATATTCAGTGATTAACATGCTTCAAATTAAAATATCGTATACCTGTCACAAATACTTAATCCTGATTGGCCGATAGCGCTCACGTGCCGGGTCTGCAAAAGTATGTGTAGACCTGGAAAATGAGGTGTAGACCTGCACGGATTTCAAGACGTCGTTTCTGTAATATTGTCGTGTAATTTTTACTACTTTTAATGAGGCATACGATATAATGATTTTAGACTAAAGTTTAGGTCAATATATAGTTTTGCGGACCTGTAAAAGAATGATATTGACCTCGGACTTCGTCCGCAAAACTATATATTGACCTCAGAATTAGTCTATAATTGTATAGTATAATGTATATAAAAGCTGGAGATCGACAAATTGTCTTTCGATAAAATAACAATTTATATCATATCAAAATAAAGATTTCAATGAACTCGTATTCCGGCAGTACACGTGAAAACTTAATAAACTTAATTGTAAACTATACATACATTTGCAGCTTGATTCATGGTAAATTTTTTTGAAATAAAGTTTAAGTCGTGCGAATATTTTAGATGACGGAATAGACTAGACTGTGGAGAGACACAGCCAACTGTCGGATTTCTGTTGAACGATCAGCTTTTTTTACTGAAGACTGAAAGTGTGCCGGAGTACGGGGGCTAAAATGTACTTCTATATAATTACTAGCTTTATATAGTTAGAAATTATATCCAAGTTCAGTGGTATACTTACTAGTAGTTCTACAAAGTAAGGCTGTCATGGACAAAATATTGAAAGGAAACTTTTCAACCTGGTCATCGACTCCAAATAAATATTAAATACGTCGGTAGATGGAGTCAAGACCGTCGAAAGTGCGACTTCAGTAAAGGGTTAATGAGTAATTGTATTAGCGCAGATTGTTTGATAATTCTTTAATGCCGTTAATAGCTTCGATTAAGGCAGCAAAGGTATCTCAGTAAGACTAGAGCTATCACTGGAGGTGATGTTTACCAACAGATGCCGCCTCTATTGTTTGCCAGCTGCTTTGACGCAGCAGGAATAATAGCAACACATTGCGGCGCTGGACACTCGGCTGCGGTTGCTTGTAGGAGAATACGTAAACATTTCAATTGATTATGGTCAAAAGATCATCCAAGCACAGCATGACGATGATATTCACAACTGAGCTTGGTAATAATCACTACTTTGAAGTTTCATTGATTCTAAAAAAAATCAAAGATTCATAACTCAATAAAAACATCTTCGCTAAACATGCCAATAATATGCACAGCTAAGCTTGGTACGTATCAAACCAATGAAGTTCATTGAATTCCGGACAGTGGTTGCCCAGAAATAGCACAAACAAACATCACTATGCGCACAATATATATACAAGTCAAATGTTTGAACGCCGCCAAATGGAGTGGGGGTTGCGATAAGTAGTAATGTTGGATTTAATGTATGGTGATTAACCAAACCTAATCTTTTTGCACTCTAATTTTGTATATGGCTGACCATTTGTTAATGTTTAATGCTAAAAAACGATGATTCTACGTCAAGTCTATAGGCATTGTTTCCTCTGTATGAATGATCAAATCATTGAAATAATAATTTTTTTTTTATTTTCCTAAGTTTAGAATTCTAACATATAATTTTGCTTCGATTTATATGATTCTTGAACGAAAGAAAAAATATTTATTATAAATTAATTTGTTCGCACTATATAAATAAAGTTAATTCCACTCCGGCGAGGTTTCGATCTCTGGTCTCCCGCGTGCCAAGCGGGGATACATATCACTGCGCTATCGATGCATTGAGCGTATAACTTCGTTATTCACCAATACAGACGTTTGTACAAATTTATGTAAACAAACGAATTTAACTTCCCAGACACTTTAAATAAGAAGTGGACACATCATAAAGTTTCGTAAAGTATATTCAAATATCTGTTAGTAGTCATTCGTTTAAAATCGGCTATTTCCGTAAAATTTAGACTGGTTCGCGATCTCAAATCAAAAGACCGCTTGTTACAAAAGAACACACTGTGAAATCAATCTACAGTCTAAAAGTAGTTACGTCACCCCATGGAAAATTTACTTACTGCATTCCAATATACACGCCACCTCCAGGCGGCGTGTAATTAACAAGAGCTGTCAGTAGGACAGCGCGCTCGACCTTTTTAGTGCTTGCCAATAAAACAAAACTTTGACAGTTAAGGGCACACAAGACTTTAACTAGCAAATTCTAAGTACAAATCAAGAAACCTTTTCACAGAGTTATTTTCTCTTGCTTACAGATAGGTCTCATGATGGTACATAAGTACTCCAACTTTCAAAGTAATATCTCAAATGGTTAAGTCAACAAGTGGACAAGAATGAAAATTTTAACTGAGTTTCTTAGTCAAAAGGGCCATAATTCAAATAAAATCCTTGACAAAATTACCTTCTCCTGCCCATGTTTGGGGATCAGGATGGTAAACAAACTTTCAAATTAATATCTCAAACAGTTTAGACTGATACGAAAAACTTAACGAAGATTCTAAGTCGATAAAGGGCCTTAATTTTTAAAACAAATCACTGACAGAGTTACCTTCTCTTGCCTACAGATGTGAGTAATGATGTAAACAAGCATTCAAAGTTTCAAAGCAATATCTCAAAGGGTTAAGGCAATAAGTGGATTTTACCCATATTCAATGTATTTTCTAAGTAAAAAAGGGGCACAATTCTGTCAAAAAGCTTGACAGAGTTATATACTCTTGTCTGTTGATGTAGGTCATAATGGTCAACAAGTATGGTTAGTTTCAAAGCAATATCTCTAATGGTTTTGAAATAAAGTGGGGTGGTACGACAAACTTAACCAAGGTGTGACACCAACGTGGACGCCGATGCAGACGCCGACGCCGGGGCGAGTAGGATAGCTCCCCTTTTCTTCGAAAAGTCGAGCTAAAAAACCCAAGGAAAAAAAATCAATGAATAATATCTGAGCGCCATATACCGTTGGTATGCACAATTAGGCTTTGTACTTATTACTATGGTAAAGTTTCATTGAATTCCGAACTGTGGTTGCTGAGAAATAGTCAGGACAGATTTGTAACAGGCGGACGGAGAAGCATTGTGTCAATATATCTCCCATCCCAGGTATGAAGTACATTATGTATATGGGGGATATATTTGAACAATGCTTCTACTCGGGTAAGATAATGGTTTGCAATTTATTATGTGTTATAAGGTCCATTGGCACATAGCTAGGCACCACATGATTGCACTTTTGAACGGTTAAACCAACATTCTCCTGAAGGTTTTCATTGCTGTTTGATGGTAAAACGTTTCTCAAGACACACGAGAGCTTAGTACGGAATGATTTAACAAACAGGAAGGAGAGGATCCCTTTTGTTAGCTATCTCAACTCAGCTTAGTCAGTGTTTCCGACTTTGAATTTTGGTGCGATTGCCAGTAAAATCAAGCGTGCTATTTACTCTGACAGATTTGCTTTCTGGACAAATAAAACCGCTGACTAAACGTATTTAACTTTTTATCGTAAATACGTGTCCACGTGCCAAATGTTAAACAGAATAATGAAATTATATCCTATTTTCGTAATTCTACGCACAGACATTTGCTTGTACGTTGGAATTAGGAACGTTAAAGCTTTAACAAATCTTATATTTCCTGTCAACAACTCGTCATTTACAATTACACTGGCCCCAGACATATGGATGGACGACATAGGTCTGATAGCTAGAGAATCCACTGCGTGTATTTAATAATTATAGAGAAAGTACATAGTATTTCATGCAGTTTCTACGGAAAAACCGCCTAATATGTTGAGCGGTATATCAAAATTTCATGTTGGTTAAATATAATACCCTGCATTGAACCTCTGGCGTAGAAATTTGGTATGTTCACACGTTAATTTACAACTGTGCATGTATTTCTTGTAGTCACTACAACATCTTCATCAAAGCAGACTTAATTGAATTATTTTAAATATTGGAACCATTTAACAACTAGAATTATGTCCATAGCAGGACCTTTGATTTTAGTTTTTGGTCAAAGGGAGAATTGAATTTTTTTCTATAAGTCAATCGTCAGTTTCAATCAATTAAAAGTGTTCCAAAAACAACTGACGTTAAAACCTGCCATAGTATGTAAAATAATGAGAACGTTTTGCAGGAAATAAAGTTTAAATATTACACCTAAGGGTTATAAAATTGACAGAGTGTATTAATGAGAAAATGCCACTAAAAATGCAATAAACTTCATCTCATAAATAAACATTGCAGATCGTAAACTATTGTTTGATTCATGTTTTTGTTAAAGTTTAGATTTTGTCTGTTTCTTTCATTTCTTATCTATTTGATTATTCTACGATAGTGGTTATAAAATTTTTGTTCAGTTCTGTGTTGTTAAGTTGTCAGAACTATTCATTTTCAGAGTGTTGACAATTGACAATTTTCTGTTATATGCTGTCTGTTATATATAATAAAGAATAAATCTATAATTTCTATATTGGTAACATAAAATTGTATCGAACAATAAGAACATGTACTCACATGTCTATCGCACATCTTGTAAATACTTACCAAAAGGAACACACACATGCATTGTTATTCATATATGAGAAGTTAGCAGTGAGCAGTGATTTAAACATAAAGCATTCAATTTATATAGGGAAAAGATGTACTGCCAGTATGCACTACTGGCAGAGCAAAACCAGCAGGGCATTCCAAATACTGTGTAAAATTTTATTCACTGCTACAATGCACTGCTGGCAGTACAAGAATTATGCACTGCCACAATGCACTGCTGGCAGTGAAATCCAGCAGAGCATTCCAAAAACTGTGTAAAATTTTATTCACTGCCACAATGCACTGCTGGCAGTGAAATCAAGCAGGGCATTCAAAATATAGTGTAAAAGGAAGGGAAGAGTATTATAGAATTAGAAATAAGCTACCATACTAATCGTGTAAATATATTCAATGTGTCGCGGTGCATGTTTTAGGGTAGGCGGTACGTTATGTTATACAGTTGCAAATAGCTATTGTATCATGTAATGGACGGATTACAAAATTTGGCAAAGATTAAGCTGTTTTTGTGCAGATTAAAAAATTATATATCCTTCTTTGTCTTTATGGGTAAGCAAAAGTATTAACATATAAAGTAGTATTTAGACGGTCAGCATATCTTTAGTATATCAAAATCGACCTCCGGACTAACTTTGCCATAGCCTGTGTATTATTCCGCTGCTATCGGGGTAGCGTGTTATTTGCAGTTTAGTTGCGATGCAAACTCGTGCACAAAATCAAGTAAAAAGCTGTAAATGTTTATGTTGAAATACATTTATGACATCCGGCATAATCATGTTACATTATTTGTTTTTCAGTTTTGCAGATACACATCAACTGCACGCCTTTAATTTCAATATGTAACTCCCCGTTAGCTCCGCTCCAGCTGGGGTAATGAATATGCATTAGCAATTACGTCCAAAACGTAATTCGGACAATGACAAAAAGAAGTGCGGGCATTATTTAAATCTAAAGAAAAAGAAGCTTGTGAATAAAATATTTAGATGTTCACGGTTTTAAGTGAAATAATTGAGGTTTCACAGTAATATTAAGTACACTATTAATAGACACGTCTTCTTCCAGTAGTTTCAGGTTACGCACGTGGGCTTATAATCTTGCAATCATGAGTTCGAATCCCAGTGGAGATTTTTTTTTCTTCTCCGTACTGGTTAGAGTGGTTACTTAGGTATTATCTATTTTTACTACGTTAAACCGCTTACATTTCTATAGCTACACATCATCCATTGATTACTAGTAGTATAGAAAATTATAATAATAAAAATTTATAAAAATATTAATAGAAAATAATAAAATATCTCCTCGTTTTCTATTGACAGGTTAGGCCGTTCGTGAAAAGTGCCTCTTTTTTCACAAGTTTCAAAAATATGTCTTTTATCATAACAAGATGAAACAAAATTCGAACTGCCTGCTAACGAGGATAAAGTTTAATAATAAAACTTATGTTGCCACAGGCTTAGCACGCCGCTTGCTGGATTTTCGGAGAAATAATCATGTCTTATAATTATTCATTATTAGCTAGTTATAGTTTATAACTACATTCAATATAATTGGTTCTGCCAAAGGAAAAGGAAATATATTTTCAGAAACTCTGCTGACATTACTGTTAGATTCAATGAAACTCATGATAGTGGAACTTCTAATACAACGGACACATACATTCAATCACTCCGCCATGTCTAAAATTTAATAGTATTTTACACAAATCCGCGGTCTTATTGTTATCTAAGTAAGGAAAGTATGAGGTAACGTTTCGTCGTAGCACGGACGGACTTTTATACACATATATGTGTATAAAGGATCGTGGTCCTAGTATTACTGCCCCTTATGATTACCAAGTTGCTAACTACTGACCAATAATTTATCATGTTACCGTTTTATCGTAATATATGTATGCAAAACGGCATCGGGTCTTTGTTACATGAAGCCTTGTGCTTAGTCCCGTATGCTTGGACCACTGTCCTTGAATCGTTATGCCCCGACCATTGTGTAAGGACTAGTGTCCTTGGACTACTATGCTTTGTTTCGACCGCTTTGTTCGAGCCACTGTTGTTGGATCGCTGTGCTCAGACCGCTATATGCTCATACTATTTTCAGATCGCTGTGCTGACCAATGACTATGGACCGCTGTACTAGAACCGATGTGCTCGGACTGTTATGCTAGGATTCTGTAAGTTGAGAGCAGCATGAGGAAAACAGCACACTGTTCAATATAAGTAGACACACTCACGAATAAAGACTATCTCTTTATAAATATCACTTTATCGTCTTCCGATCTGTGGTCTTTGTTTACAGGTTTCTCCGTAGTTGCAATGTATTATGAACACTTTTCTAGGTAAGTCATACCAGACCTAGAATGTAAAACTTAATTAAATCTCTTTGTTATTATAACATCGAAATTGCAAATTTTTCAAAAGGTTTCATTTAATTCAAAGCGAAGCTAGATATTATTTGAATTTGAAACTATGCGTCTTGCAATTAGAAATATGGAAATTAATTATAGTTTCAAACGACTAGAATAACTGTGGAATATTTCTTATTTTTGTATGTGTCTTTGATAGCAACTAAATTAATGAGGCAAGTCGTCTGGGAAATCCTCTGGCTTACATATGTATGTGATTTAAAATATATCTAGAAGTAAAACATTCCTAAATGGTCCGTGAATCTGTTGTAAAAACACTGCTAATATATCCCAAGTTTTGTTAATATTTTTAACATCAGATAAGCTTGATTAATAAATGTTGAGCTAGAGTACATACGAGATGCAATAGTTTGGATGTGACATTATACATTTGTTTATTTTAACAAAAACACTAAAAGGTTTCCCTGGTTAGACAGAATGAAAAGAATTGAATATTTTACATATTCGTTTCCCAAAATGTGTGTGACATATTATGTTGTATTTCTTGATTTTGTTTTACATTTTCAAGCGAATCTAACGTGTTTCATGAAGCAAGATTATCATACAATCAGCGCATTTGTTTCCTAAAATGGCAAATATAATGTCACTCTAGTGGGCCGTGATCGAGAAAATTGAAACTGTTCATTACCATGTCCTCAAATTAAGATAGTAATAAAAATTCGCCCATTTCCGATTTAGAAATACTGCAATGGCTTCAATGTTTAAAGCAGCTCAGGCTGAAAGGCACTAGGGCTGCAATCACGTGCCTAATTACTTCCCAAATTAAGCTGATTATCTCGATCTTATTTTCTTTACATTTCGAGATAATTCTCCAAACCTATCATTATTATTTCAATTGAATAGTTTTCAAAGGGGGTTAATTTTAGGTTTGGAGTGTTAATATATGAGAATTTCTTCGACTTTCACACCACACAGTCAAAGTCTGAGTGCATTTTACATTAAATTTTCGTAAGATTAGACACACTGTAACTTTAAAAAGTAATGAAAATGAATGAGAAGCAAGGAGAGACTCAGTTCTCATTCAATAACATACAGCTATACGTAATTTAGTGCCTCCAAGGAAACTTTATCATTTTATATTGCATACTTTAGAACCTGATACCTTAGTTATTACGAAATAACGCTAGAAAATGCAATTAGCACGTGTCAAATAGGTCGACCCAAAAATTTGAAATCGGGTAGGCAGTCCCAAATTATCCCCATACCTTTCAGAGCATCTGATATAGTAGATTTTGTTGCACTTTGATAACAAGATATTTCATCCGAACTGTGTCGCGTTCCTATAATACTGTGCAAGGTAACGGAAATAGACGTATGAAATAAAAACTTGCAAAAGTATGCCTTTACGAGATTGCAGGAGAAGAAAATGATTTACTGAGTGCTGTCACATAAGCTGCGTTTGAAGCATGCAATACCTAATTGAGCTGACATTATAACATGTTCTACGATGAGTTTTCAGTTTTTCAGAAATTTCAGTCTTGTCTTCAATGCACACGAGGCTGCCCCATACAGTATTTTTACACACATAGTTCATCAGTTCTTGTTGATTAATCGAATATCGCATCTTCTAAAAAAAGGCAGTAGACTAAACTATTCCGTTTCGTTTTATCGCAGAAGTGTGTAATATCAGTTTGATAAGTCAGTAATATAAACAAGAGATGTTACAGCACCAAGTCATTAAGAAGCTATAATTTAAACGATTCAATTAAAGAGTAATGTACAAGGCATGTAATGTATCAATAAAACATTTTCCTAATGATTTCAGTATACTGCTTCCTTTGAGATAACCTAGTTCTTTTCGTTTCTCATATTTTTTGTGGATAAAGCATTAACGATTTATGATAGCGCCTGTTTCTTAGAATGCGAAAGGTAAATCGTGACTATATTCACTCGAATTAGCTAGTTCATTAAGCAGCATTTATTTAGTCCATTTTACCTTTATTTATTGCTCTTAGTCTTAGTCTTTATTTTAATTATTGGGGAAGGGAAAAACAAAGCAATTTGAGTAAGTTCACGAAGAAAGCAGATATATGTAGTGTTGTAGATAGACCAGGATACATTCATATGATTTTATTACATCGATTCAAAACAACACTAATATAATATATATAGTTATATCGTATACCAGTCAAAAATATTTAATCCTGATTGGCCGATAGCGCTCACGTGCTGGGTCCGCAAAAGTATGTGTAGACCTGGAAAAAGATGTGTAGACCTGCACGGATTTCAAGACGTCATTTCTGTTATATTTTCGCATAATTTTCACTACTTTTAATGAGGTATACGTTATAATAATTGCAGACTAATGTTTTGGTCAATATATAGTTTTTCGGACCTGTGAAAAATGATATTGACCTCGGACTTCGTCCTCGGTCAATATCACTTTTAACAGGTCCTCAAAACTATATATAGACCTCAACATTAGTCTATAATTGTATAGTGTATACTATTTCGTCACAATTAAAGTTTTGCCATTTGAAGGAAAACTGTTTTTTACAAATAAACCATTAACTTGTATGAGTTTAACAGTTATTACGGTTTTTATAATAAATCCCATGTTATTGCGAACAAATATTAATATCGTATACCAGTCATAAATACTTAATCTTGATTGGCCGATAGCGCTCACGTGCCGGGTCCGCAAAAATCAGTGTAGACCTGGAAAAGATGTGTAGACCTGCAGGATTTCAAGACGTCATTTCTGTTATATTTTAGCATGATTTTCACTACTTTTTATGATGTATCCGATACAACAATTTTAGACTTAACTCTTCTTCGAAAAAGGAGGTTTGCTCTGTAATTTTGTTGACATCTGCCTTTTTTTGCTCTTATCACATGACTTTGGAAGTTTTCGGGGCTTCCAATTTATAGTCCGTTTTTGAACTGAAATGATACCTCATCGAATGGTGTAAAAACCGATGTTTAAGTACAAGTGGATGTAAGTCTTGTGTCTGTAAGATCGTCCAAAACATTGTTTATCTCAAATTTCTGTTAAACTATACAGAGAGACGCTCCCTGTCATGCATTTAATTCACTAAGACTATATCAAGTTGAATAACACCAACGTTATTGTCTTAATTGATTCAATATAATTTATCTACGTATAGAACCCGAACCCTTCTGTTATAAGTATGTGAGTTAAGTCAAAGTACTTGCGTCTAATTAAAGTAAGTTTTTATATGAAACCCTCTTGCTACGACAGGTGATTAGAATAAAAATGTGACCATTCAGTTGATTCATTTAATTCTTGAACATTTCAACCTTATTAAAAAGAAAAACAATTATTATACAGTTAAATTGAAAAAGTTATAAGAACTACCCTAAGAACTAATCGAGATATAAACATTAACTGATGATAAATTACTTGGAAAACAGGTTTGTCATTTTGATTGTACTTCTAGAAATATAACTTCCTGCCATTAGCTTCAAACTAGTAATTCTTTGTGAGCTTTTGGTAAGACTCTTACCAATTTACAATTAACATGCACAAGCGGTTTAAATTGTTATAGGCAGAGGAAAGTTTTGCTTATTGCGTTGCGCCTCAGCGCAACGCATGTTTGGGGCAACGTAACTGGAAGTCACTGGTGAGGTGGCAATGATCAATTTGTCGATAGTAGTGAATAACTTCGTCTACGATACTGATAAGACTTCGGTAAAGTTACTGATATTGCACTGAAATTCACTTATAAAAAGTGCAGTAATCTAAATTTGCTACGAACGCAAAACATAATTTTAATGATTAAAATGATGAATAATGGTGTTTTAACAATATTTTTTAGTTTTTTTCCGTAAATAAAAGCTCATTTCGGTAAATACGCATCTTGCGATTATATTGACCAAATTATTATTACCTCAGATACTATAAAAAAATCTATAGAAGAAAGACAATTATCCTGTTTTTCTTCCGATCCTTTCGTAAATTTATGAAGAATTTGATAAAATTGCTCATTAAATGTTCGATTATTTTTTACAGAGAATCAACCAAATAAGTTGACTTTTGTTTGACCCGTCTTGCATGTAATTTTCGTGCCGCCAGACCACCCTCTCCTCATGCCAAGATTTAATATGATTTGAAAGTTATAATTCAGGCTGAAATACTGTAAGCTGATATCTCTTGTGTCTTATTCCAAACCAAGAGTCTTTAATAATCAAAGATTTACAACTCATCTGTATGATTTAAGGAATACGGTTTCTCTATTAAAGAAGAATTACTTTTGGACCAATGGTAATTATCACGGTGTGTGGGTTCAACGTGACATGTGGAGAAATAATACCAGCATGGACAGGACATGGTTGAGAACTCAATGCTTCTGTACTAGAGACAATGATTTATAAGTGGCAAATAGTGTGATTGTGACCACAAACACGATGCTGTTATAGTGCATTGTGGCAAAATATAGCTAATTTCAATATTTTTCAAGAAAAATGGGTCTTATGCAGTTAAGAGAATATTCCCTCGTATCTTTAACTGTGGTTGTGGAATCAATACAAAGCTTAATTGACATTGTGTAAGCTATATCGTATTCAATTGCGCTTGCAGCGGGGAAAATGCTTTAGACCATTACTTACTGTCTGCTCGTAATAGCTTGCACAGACAAATTAATGTTACATAATTTTATTAACGCATATAAGAATATATTAAGATGCTTCAAATTACAGCATTCTATATATAAAGACTCGAAGCCATTAAAAGATTATATTTAAACTATTTTCTGAAAATTTATTATTCTATTGATTCAAAATCAAAAAGATAGGAATATACTTGTATTCCTGCAGTTTAAGTGAACACTTAATTGGACGATATACATAAAATGAACAGGATTTATTATTTGAAAACTGTACATAAATTTGCATCTTGATAAAAAGTTTCTTTAAAATGAGTTTTTATTCAGTCATGCAAATATTTCAGATGACGAAATAGATACACTGATTGTTGAACCGCTGAAGTTTTATTTAAGCGTTTGGAAACAACGAACGCGAGGGTGTACTTCTATGTACTTACAAGCTCCATGTAGTTGGACATTACATCACAGTACTAGCGCCCCTCTTACTGGCAAACTATATTTATAGAACATGGTATTATCTGTCACTTTAGCTGTCAAAGATTGACCAACGACTCTAAATAAATAATTACTAGTAATACGTCGGTAGACGGAGGCAAGATCGTCCTAACTACGACTTCAGTAATGGAAAAATGAAAAACGATTATAGCAAATTATTAAATAAATCTTTTATATGTTTAACTGTTTCGGCAGCAAATCTATCTTATGTAAAAAAAGAACAAAGGTACTTTCTCGTTGTCGATGGATGCTGGCCACTCTGTTGTATGTGCTTGTCGATGGAAGCTGGGCAATCACTTGTGTCTGGACTCTAGGCTGCGGCTGCTTGTCGATGGATGCAGGACACTCAGTTGCGGCTGTTTGTCGATGGATGCTGGACATTCAGTTGCGGCTGCTTGTCGATGGATGCTGGACACTCAGTTGCCGCTGCTTGTCGATGGATGCTGGACACTAAGTTGCGGCTGCTTGTCGATGTATGCTTGGCACTCAGTTGCGGCTGCTTAACACCAGTTGCGTCTGCTTGTCGATGGATGCTGGACACTCGGTTGCGGCTGCTTGTCGATGTGTGCTGGACATTCGGTTGCAGCTGCTTGTCAATGTGTGCTGGACACTTAGTTGCGGCTGCTTGTCGATGTGTGTTGGACACTCGGTTGCGGCTGCTTGTCGATGTGTGCTGGACATTCGGTTGCGGCTGCTTGTCGATGTGTGTTGGACACTCGGTTGCGGCTGCTTGTCAATGGCTGCTGGACACTCGGATGCGGCTGCTTTTCGATGGATGCTGGACACTCGGTTCCAGCTGTTTGTTGATGGCTGCTGGACACTTAGTTGGTATGCACAACTATTCTTGGTACACAATGTTAAAGTTTTACTGAGTTTAGGCTAGTGGTTGCCGAGAAATAGTCAAAGAAAATTGTGTCTGCAGACGGACGGACGGGCAAAGCTGACGGACGGACTGGCTTGATTACAATATAGCACTTATATACTATGTATATGGGGGTATAATTATTTGTTCGTGGCCTTTAGGGTCCATCAGCGTCATATCTAGGCACAATATCGTCCTGAGCGGCTAGTAAAGGTTTCCACCGCTGTTTGATGGTGAAACGTTTCTAAATACTAGTACAACAGAAATCTTACAAGGCAATGACTGAACAGATGTGGGACTTCCTTTTGTCAATGATCTCAACATAAACATTGACTGGAAAATGTCGAATATAAATAAATAAAATAAAGCGTATTTGAATTCTGGACAACTATTACGGATTTGGATTATAAAGACTTAAGTATTCAAACAGCCGTATAAGTAATAAGATAGCAAACTAAAAATACAGGATTATTTACCAGACAGAACTTCTTTAACGTAATACGTGTCCATGTGCCAAATGTTACACAAAATAATGAAATTATATCCTATCTTCGTAATTCTAAGCACAGACATTGGCTTGTACGTTGGAATTAGGAACGTTAAAGCTTTAACAAATCTCATACTTCCTGGCAGCAACTCGTCGTTTCCAATTATAAAGGCACCAGAACGATAGATGGACGCCATAGCTTTGATATTGGCTATAAAGAGGCCTTTTTATTTTTAAGATAATTTCAGAGAAAGTACACGGTGCTTTCAGAAATATACATTCGAAAGCGAGTCGATTTAAACTTTATGTGCATATCTTGTTTGCATCACTGCTTGCTTTAAAACCTTTCTACAAATGGCTTTGCGTAATTCTAAATTGACATATGAAAATTACTTTCGGGCATTAAACGCAAACTGAAGCAAAATTTGTAAGTGTTTCATATCATGCAATACAACATTTAACTAAGAAGAGATTTTAAAAAGTCAGTTTAATTTACGCGTAGTGACACAATTGTTTGGTCTTAAATTACCAATCGTATTTATTTCACCACGGCAACTGAATAGATTTACAAACGATGTACTTAAAGGTAGACATGTATTTATATGTGAATCAGAGTATTCCTTGAACTTTCTTTTTTGTCAAATCGTATCCAGCCATGTAAATAGTATAAGTATAGTATACTAGTATAAAAAGCTCAACACTCACTCGCCTCGCGATGTTTCATGTTTGTTTGCTATCAGTGGGCTAATTGCGATATACTTGCAGTAGTCGCCAAAACATATCAAAATAAATCACGCGTCCCAGACGAACTTTTTTCAGATTCTCTGAGGTATTCTGTATATCATCGGGCTACATATCAGTTAGCTTATCTTGGGACAATGAGAGGCGTTATCAGACAGTTGCACATAAACGCATTTTTGCATGCTCTACAAGGATATAAATCCTTTAATTAATGACATTAAAATTAATATACTGCATTTAACTGTAAGCTTTTATTTTGCTATCATGGCAACTTTATATCAGAAAAATAATACAGTTCACACGCAATGCGCTGATGGAAAAAGGAAAGATATTCCGTTCAGGTAAAAACCTCAGTACTAACCTTAAAATAATTCAATTCATGTATTTGTCACACGCATCCTTAAAGAAACACAAAGGACGGAACTAATATCTTGATATTAGTACTTACTTATGAAAGACAAATTATGTATCCAGAGCAAGTCGTCTGTTTGTTTAAGATCTTGTATGTAACATGGAATACACAATGGGTAACTGTGTCGAGCATTAGTACATAAAGTAGTGTTAGACATTAAATAAGGCAAATAAAAGTCTGTTCAGATTGAGAGAAGTCTTCTTTCGTTTGAAGTCCTTTTTCTCTTAGAAAAATATCTATATCAAAAATATGTTTCAGTCGAAGCTCATTTCCGAGTCAAAGGAAGGAGAAATTGTGAAGATGTTGTAAAAATGTCCAGAAAACATATGAGGTACTTATGCCAGTCTAACATTGAATCTACAATGAGTTTTGTTAAAGTGTCAAAATACTAAACGTTCAGCAAGTATAAAAATCTTAACAGTATTGCAATTACAATCTTATATATTGGAAACCAGATACTTTCTACGATTCTAATTTAATTTTCATCAAATCACCAGAATACAGGAGCACCACATTTAATTCCAAAATAGAAAATATGACCTAATATTAAGGAGTTTCATATGACAGTTTTTCATAAGTTGCTTCGTATATAGAAAAGTGAGGAAAAGCGAAAGCAGTATCATTTCCATATCTAATTGAAAAAAATATCTTTAATGTACAAAGCAAGCTTTTTTATCATTTATAAAATCATGTGATATTCAAATTTTACAAGTGCCATATGAACACGTTCCCAGAAAATGTGTTAACGAATTCATTGTTTACAATTTTTAAATCGTGTATGGAATAAACTCAAGTGAATTAATTCGAAAGAATTTTGTCGAAAACGAATATTTTCATAATTTGATTTAAACTCGTTAGATTTGATCTACAAACGTTAATACCAAATGTCCCTTGTGGCTGTTGTTTTGCTGAACATTAAATCGTGTTAAGTCTGAAGTAAAGTGATTACCATACTTGTTTTGCAAGATGTCAGTTTGAAGAATTTAATTAGACAGCTTATAGCATTTGTTTCCCATTCAAAATATAGAAGTCTTATATGTTTTGGAATTAAAGCGTACAATGTCCTGTATTCCATTCTGATATCAAAGCAGCTGCAACGAATGTCTTATTTTGACTGAATATAAAAGTAAGCAGAAAAAGAAAGGCTTTGCTAATCTTAGTTCATATTTATAAATAAAATTGCAGTACAAAGTTTTTTCATAACCGATTACTGATAAAAGCAAGTTATTCAAAAAAGGGAATACTAAGTGTCGTGTACATATATCAGTTGAATAAATATTTACATTAAAGCATGTCATTTATAAATGACTAAGCGCAATTTAAGTCTTTTAAGTGTAAAAACTATCGTCAGTTATAGAAGTTCTAAACTAAATCAAAATATGAAAGGGTTTAATCTCATGCAATACAACAACAATTAACCCATAGTCATCGCAACCTCTCCACCAAAAGAGTTTTTAAATTAAGGCTTTTAAACTTTTAACCCTGTTACAAAAAATATAGATTATCTTATTACAAAAAGAGGGTTAACTAAACACATTTGAATTAATAGAAAACAAATTTCTTCTTTCGTCTTATTTGAATAAGTCATCCATACAAAATTGAGTAACTGTCATTAATCTCACAACAGGACGACCACACACGTTGAGTTATGTATATAGAGTCTTTTCAGTAACGATTAAAACACTGTCAGAGTGACTTACCATTTAGTGTTAAATGTTTTTGCTTTGACTATTAAGATGAAATCAAAAACAAATGGTGACAGGTACATTCTATTATTAACATTTATTTTACTACGGAAAGTGAAAGTACGATGCTATCAGTTTTTGCAAACGATGAACTTCAATGAATATCTAGTTCAATTAGAGTATTGCTTTAACTCTTCTTTTTGTTCAAACCGTTTCAACGGTAGCAAAACTCTTGTTTACGTGAAAGCTCAACACTTGCTCGTCTTGGGGCGTCATTCTATTTGTACAGCCATAAGGTTTTGCTCCATATTTTCATCAGTCGATAAACATATCAAAATAAATCAAGCGTCCCAGACAGAGTTTTTTCAGAATCTCTCATAAATATTGCTCAAGGTATTCAGTATATCATCAGACTACATATCAGTTAGCTTATCTTGTGACAATGAGAGGCGTTATCAGACAGTTGCACGTTGATGCATTTTTCGATGGCTTCTTTATAAGTTGAACCATGATATAAATCCTTAAATTAATGACATAAAATAAGCTTCAGTCACCTCTAGTCGTTTATTTTGCTATCATGGCAACTTCATATCTAACAATGAAAGAGAAACATGAAAACAAATATGCTGTTTACAGGCTTTCATGAGCTTAGGTTTTTCAAACTGATTTCAGTGCTATGCGTTTACTTAAAGAGGCACTTCCTAAAACTGATATCATTTTAAAATAACTTAAAAAGAATGTTGCAAGCAAAATAGCGTTTTAGAATATGTTGAAGTACCGTAAATCTTTCAAGGTCTCTACGTTGGTAAGTGTATTAAAATGAGGCATTTTTCGATTTATGTTTTTCTTAAAATAGTATTTATTTCATCAGTTTACGTTCATTTAACAAATAGTTTATATTTAGATGGAACCTTCCAACCCGTCAACAAACACTATAATCATAATAACAATAATACCTACATATATCTGATGAAAGTTTTGTCAGTGTTTGGCGGCTACAGGAATTTTTGCGGAATGTTGTATCACAAGATGTTTGATTCCGTAATATTGCAAAGGAACATAATGGACGGAACAATATCAAGATATTAGTTTTAGCTTTTAAAAGACAATTTGTGCCACAATAGCAAGTTCATTTGGTTTCAATAAAATGGATGATGGATAATTAAACTTACTTAAATCTTAAAATTTCTCCAGAAATGGAACATAAAAATGACACTCTTTGTGATATTTTTAATGGATACATGTATTATGGATCTTAATACATTTACAGATTTTTAGGGAAAATTCTATGTACTTTTAGAATACATGTATACCACAAATGAGCACGATATCGTAAAGGTAGAATACCTTCTATGACGGTTTAAGTTGTATGCAATTCTCTCACTTTAAACATGTAATTTGTAAATGACTATAGGTAATTTTTAATCGGCTTGCTCTTTTCCTTATATAAAGTGTAGTGGCTAAATGCTCAAGTCTTAATCAAAATATAAAAAGGGTTTCAAATAACACCTAGTCACCATAACATCTACATTAACTCAATTTTAATTAAGTTTATTTTGTTAAACTTGAACCCTGTTATGAAAACATACAGATAATTGTAACATAAAGGAGAGTGAGACTACACACACTTAAAGCACTAGACAACATCTTTTTCGCGTCTCATTTGAATAATTAATTCATACAAAGGTGAGTGACTGTGATTTATTTCATAACAAGACGACCACACACGTAGAGGTCATGTATTTTTACGAGATGCTTTTGCATAACTTAATATTCTTTTCAGTAAAGATAGAAATACTGTCAGCTGGAGAAGCTAGCAGTGAATTAATATTATTTTGGGTAATGTTTTTGCTTGACTTATTTTGTGTGTTTTCAGATTATATCTAAAACAAATTGGCACTTGTTCATATGAACATGTTTCGTGTTTTTACGTACGATGTCATCATAATTTGCAAACAGTGGGTGAAACGTTTTATAGTGAAACCTTTTACATGTGACCTTCGATTGGACCGACCATAAAAAGCGAAAAATGACAGACGGTCTCATGTAAATATAGGCATACCAGAATTCCTTAACTTTGTTTTATCAGCATATAAATTAAAAAAGGAAAGCAGGAGTGGGACTGTTTAATACAGTACACATAATAATATGTATTTACAACTTTCCTTCTTACATCCCCTGGTTTAATTCTTAAAATAATCCTCTTAATCTGACTTGTCATCCACGCCTTTGGTTTAAGTAAAATCCACTAGCAAATATTCTTGAATTGAGTGGTTTCGTTTCCCATATAACGCAACAGTAACTCTCTCTTCTTTGGGCGCCTAACTGCCCCGAAGCACAACCAAGACTTTAAATCGACGAGTTTTACGATAAGTGTCCTTAAAAAACAATCATGTTTCATCCACATCCACAATGTCTGTAGCTGCAAATCTCTTACGCTTGATTTCCAGTCAGATGTCATTTTTACGTCTCCACATACACCAGTCATAGAGCCACATTTAATGATGTTACTTTTATTGAAACTTTCAAACAAGCCTCTAGATGAACGGAGACGTATACTTTTGTATATGAATTTACACGTATACTAAACCTTCCAAACGTATATATTATTATTGCAATTTTAAAAGCTCCACACTTGCTCATCTAGGGACTTCCTTTGTTTGCTGTCGGAGATGTTTTGTTCAATATTTGCATTAGTCGCCAAAACATATCAAAATAAATCATGCGTCCCAGACATACTTTTTCCAGATTCTCTCGTTAATATCTCCTGAGGTATTCCGTAAATCATCATGCTACATATCAGTCAGCTTATTGTGGGGCAATGAGAGGCGATGTAAAAAAAGTAAGCAGTTTCTTACAAAGGAAAGGTACCTAGGTCTGATTCTACCAAGGAACGATTGACTAGGTAATGGCCAAGAACCATCCTATTAAGCAACTGATTATGTTAGGTTTTGAAAAAGAAACAAGAAATTAAGATCTACGAATATACGTTGATGTTATCTGCGGCACTTAAAACTGCACATGAACGTCAGGCAGCAGCACAGTATATTCGTAAATCTTAATTTCTTGTTTCTTTCTTAAAACCTAAAAGAAACAGTGCATTTTAAAATCGTATACCTTATGAAACGAATAGTAAATTGTGTACATCCGAAAATAACTTCCATTTCTATATCTTCATATACATTATTTCATCTCTTAGTTGTTCTTCTAAATGCTTTGTCTACTAATAAGTCCTTCAAGCAGAAACCACAACCGTTTCATATATCTGATAAAAATGTTACCACTGTAGTCAATGACTTTTTATGCACTTCTCTCACATTATACTTGCTTCCTCGTTGCATCGTATAACGTTGTCCAGGTAAATATTACTTTTAATCGCCATATAAACTGGCACGTTTGTTTACATTTGCTTACATCTACGTGGTCTATAATTAATACTTTTCAAGATATGTAATTCCAAGTATGAGTCTCTATACCCACGAAGACAAGTTATGTGTATTCAGATATAGTTGGTATGTAAAAGAAGATAGCTCTTTGTAAAATATACCTATCATTAATCGTCTAACATCGTATTTCTTTAAACAAAATGTATATACAATTTATATTACAGCGTCAACATAGCGCCGAATAAAAATGAAATATATACACCCGCTGTGCAGCCAAATAGTGTTGCGTATACTTAATATCTCTTCTAAAAAGTTCTATTTTTGCCCGAAATAGTTGCGAATGTCGTGTGTTAAAGCTGCTCGCTCTCAGATTCTTCAAACTGTAAGAAAACAATATAGTTTAGAACATATAGTCATAAAAAAAGTTCCAGTATAAATTTCGGTAAAGTATACCTGTAGATGTGAAATTATACGCTACCAAATAAACCGTTGCAAACGCTTTTGAAATTCCAATATAAACATATAGTGTAGCGGTGCCGTACAAAAAAACAAAAAAAAAAAAAAAAAAAAAAAAAAAAAAAAAACACCCCCCCCCCCCCCCCCCCCCCCCCCCCCCCCCCACACCCACCCCCCACACACACACACACACACACACACACACACACACACACACACACACACACACACACACACACACACACACACACACACACACACACACACACACACACACACACACACACGACACACACACACAGCATTTTCAATCGATTTTCGCAAATTCCTACCTAGATTTTTACTATAGATATTTATAGTTGATTTTAGCCTTAAGTTTTATATTTATGTATTAGTATGTCATTTTTGAACAACAGTCCATTCTTTTGCAATTATATGATGGGACAACATGTCGTCTTGTAAAGCAGGAAAATAGTTTTTAACTAATCGTGCAAAAACGACGTGTTGGTGTCTCAGCTTATGTAATAACACTGTCTGTGGAATTGCTTTTATTTACTTTACGACTTAAATTAAAAGTGCGCTGGTTTTCTTTAATGACGAGAGACATGTGTAGTTCGTTGACATCTTTGAAATATTGCAGAAGAAAATAAATTGATAGAAACAAAAAAACAAAAATAATATCAAACAGGGAATGCCACGTACCAAAAACGCAGCCTCCCCAAAACGAGCCCCACAGCACCCAGAAGTGCCAACACACACTAGCATACAAAGCAAACACACGAGGACAAAACGAACAATTAAAGGAACACAGTGGGGCACCGCCTTGGAACGGTCAGTGGCAAAAACACCACTGGGGAGCTTAAACCGGTTTATGGTGCGCACCCAACCTCACTCTTACCCCCACCATGTTCCAAAGTCACAGGACAGTGTAAATAAAAGTAATCCCTGCTAGGTGAATCTCTAACACACGCAATGGAAACAAAAGGCATGGTATGGTATGTAAAACACAAAAATATGCTCGTGTATAAATATATAAAAAGCAAACCTTGAGAACCAAAAAACGTATGTACTCAATGCCTTTGCAGAAGGCAGAGCACCAAGAGAAACACCCTTAAGGGCCCGACGAAACAGGCCAGAGGACAGAAATCAAAACAGTTTTTGAGTTAGAGTTCGTTTGATCTGAAATGATTACATGCAGACAATGAATGTGAAAAGTAAGGAAATATACTTTCTTAGAAGATGATGATGTAAAGTTACGTCCTAAGTTACGGCAAAAACACGTGTTTCATTTTTAGTTCAGTGGCAAAAACTTTGTTACATACAAATATGACTGACACGTGTTTACATTGAGAATCAACAATATACACGTACATAAAAGTACAACGGAGAACAACATAATACTAAAGTACATAACAGCTGCTTGTCCAACATTTCCGATGAAAAATAACATTACAAAAACATAAAATGTAAAAGTAATGGCTAGAATCAACAACATAAGTAAACATCTAGGCAATTGTATGGAACGCCTTTACTGTCTTATGATGTTGTATTGTATTATACGCAGTCCATTTTCATGTATACAAGGTGCATATTTCATTTGACATGGTACATTCTTCATGATATACACTGCCTTTTCCGTTACATATGGTGGTTATTTAATAATTTGCATTGCAACCACTTGAAGATACAGTAGAATAACCATTATATCGTGTGCAAACAACGTCATATGCAATACAAACAACATTATATGCAGTACAAATGACATGTTCGGTCCATTCTACTATATACATGGTGTATACAGCATTATATGCGGGCATTTTTCATTACGATGATCATACTTTCCGGCATTCTCCGTAATTATTTTTCCGGAAAATACCGAGTAAAAACAGATCAATATCACTATAAATAGCAGTCACGTCATCAACCATAGACGTGCGTAATGTACAGCACTACCGAGTCCATATCTCATTAAATACTTATTATATAATGTATTGCATTGAAACTTAAATAATCAAGTAAGATAATTATATCTTGTATATAATGCAAAGTATAGCCCTCTTTTTCGACTAAGAAATTCTCGTTAAAGTTTTGCATGCAACTACATAAAAGCTGCTCGTTCACAGTTGTCGTTGAGAAAATTAAATTTTCGACAATGATATACTAATATATAGAACATAAAACTAAAGGCTAGAATGAATAACACAAGTAAAAATCTAGGTAGGAATTTGCAAAAATCGATTGAATATGTTGGTTGTACGGCACCTTTACTCTACATGCATATGTTTATATTGGAATTTCAAAAGCGTGAAATGCTTTCCAGTTTGGAAGCGTATTATTTCAAATCTACAGATATACATTACAGGAATTTGTACTTGAACCTTTTATATGACTATTCTTCTAAAAATGATTTTCATAGTTTGAAGAACTTTATTTTTGCGCCAAAATCTGAGAGCGAGCAGCTTTAAAGTCCATATCTCAATTACTTGATGTATTGCATTTAAACTTTATACAAAGGTTTCCCAGTCATCACACCTACGTCAATAATCAAGTTAGATAACTTTATCAACTATATAACTATATAAATAATGCCAATTATGGCTCTTTATTTTTCGACTTAGACATATGTTTAAGTCCATATCTCAGTAACACTTGATGTCTAGTAAGAACATTTGAAGAGCTCGCTTTGGGATTGCTTTTTGTGCCGGTCTGTACAAGGTCAAGGTCACCATTACTGAAGATAGAAAAACGGTTTATGCTCAATTCTTGACTTCTTTGAGGTACATGCAAGCGCTACTCGATGTTAACTTACGGTGTCATAGCAAGTTTTTCTTAGACCGCTCGGTAATTTCCGCCGAGAGTATTTTAGAGACTGTCTTCAAGTATCATCATCATAATGCATATAATGCCGTATGTACAGCTTATGAAGCTGTTTGCAACAAACATAATTAAAAAAGTATTTACTACATACAAAAGTTGTTAACACCATGTATATTGACATATACACCACACATATTGATTTATTATCTTAGTATAAGTAATAATTCACCACGTATACAATGAAACGAACGCACTTCATACATTTAAACATCTACCACACCTATTAATCAACATACAACGTATAAAAGGTACAACTACTGCATATAATCAAAATACCACCTCATGTATCGAAAAACTGACTGCATATAATGCGTTTGTACTGCATATAACGTCGTTTGTACAACATATAATGGTTAAACACCATATATAAAAGAAAATGCACCGCATATCACTAAAAAGTTACCCAATCTAAATGTGCATGTACCATGTCAAATGAAATATGTACCTCGTATACATGGAAATGTACTGCGTATAATACAACACAACATGATAAGACAGTAAAGGCGTTCCATACAATTGGCAAATATCCATTGAAAATGTTGGTAGGTTTGGTTTAACGGCACTGCTTCGCTTTATGTTTTTATTGGGATTTTGGTAGCGTATAATTTCAAATTATACAGATATACTTTACAGGAATGCATACTGGAACAGTTTTATTTGATTATTCATTATAAAATATGTTATTTTCAGAGATTTTGACTGAGAACTGTAATTTTTCATCAAAATCGAGCAGCTTTAAGAAATGATCACAGCAGTGAGACACTCTGTAAACCGTTGTTATAAATACATGTATTGCAATTTAGTAATCTTAATTCATGACTTATTGGATAGCAATAAAGCAATAAAGACCATGATATTCGGACTCGATACGGTTCCAGTTACAAAGTTTACATAATCTTTCTATTCTGTTTATAAGACATTGTATTTGTCGTCTGCTTTTGACTGTAGCCGTTAAAAAGGTATACAATGTATACGATATTGTAATAGACGCTAGACTTTGGTTACCAAATACTTTCATCGTTTTTTTTTAAATCTAATTTTCTTCAAATCACTTAATCAGGGTTCATTAGAAATTGAAAATATAATATGACTTTGTGAAGATTCATTGTCCCAAAAACTTTAACTTTGTTGTGAATAGAATAACTTCAAATTCAAAATGCAAAATATCAAAATTTTCACTGATAAAATGTTAATGAAAAACAATAATTAATCATTAATTAAAATATTCAAAATCTTGCACAGACAAGACCCACAAGAAATTCACGCGAGACAGATCTTTTTTTATCTAATTTAAAACTCGTGCGATTCAATCTACAAACATTAATACCAAATTTCCCTGATGATATGTTTTTTATATTGAACTTTAGATCGTTTTAAGTGAGAAATCATCTGATAAGCATGTTTGTTTTGCACGATACGCATCTAATGACTTTAATGAGATTGCTTATAACATTTGTTTTCAATTTGAAGTACATACTTCCAATAGTTCCGTTTTTGATTTATGCATGTAATATATGATATTCTAATGTAATACTTAAGCAGCTGCACGAATGTGTTACTAAGACATTTGTTATCTATAGAGTAATGAGTAAAATGTGGGAAAGACATGTTCGTATTTAATAAGGGAATTGAATGAGCTAGAAAAACACAGTTTTCTAAGTCATTAAATCTTTATCTGTGCATTATGTTTCACGACAACCTGAACTATATGTGCTATCTAAATCATGCACTTGTTTATTATCATATTTTAAAAGAACACGTTGCGCAGAAACAAGATTTGAGCATTTCAGCTAGTTATTACAGTCGGGAAATGGAGATGTCTGTCGTATCAAATTTAAAGATTATCGTAATTTGGAAAACATAATTATATAGGCTTTATGACAAGTATGTGTAAATGGATCACAACACCAAAGAACACACCTGTTTTGTGTTATTAATCCAAAATGCATAGAGTATAGTTTCATATTTTGCGTTTCAATTTACCAAGTACACTATTTCAAAAGTACTTTGAATATTAAGTACAATATTTTAAAATCAATTATGATTGAACTTGTGGATTTAATCAGGAAGTTGTTATAATGTGTTTAATTGATGAGTCGTGCTCAAGTGGCTCGTGAGAACCATTTGCATTTGTGATGAGATTTCTGAAATAATTCAATCTCTGACAATCTGAACCGCCAGAGGCTTTCCAGCAAAGTAGTTCTTCTTCAACATAAACTAAGGAATAGAAGTTAACCTTCACAATATGAACATGAAAATGGATTTGAAAGCACATCCGTTACCAGGCGGATAAAATTATTAAAATAGCATTTGAACTGCAAAACTTACAGAAACATTGTATAACCACGCACATGTTGTGATTACTATAAATAAGTATTTGTACTGTAAGGGTATTACGTGGTCGACCTGATCAGATATCCGCTGTTTTTGATATTCACATACGGACCCTTCTATGATATTTGAAAAAAAAGGCGTTTCGAACTGGGTTTTGTTATATTTACATTATAGTAGAAAGATCGAAATCAATACGTCCTCTATCATTAACATTTGGGCCACACCAATTTGATTAATAGTTCTTCGGATTTTCCGCTACTTCATCATCCTAAAGTGGAAAATATTGTTTTAAAAAATCCGCCTCATATCCGTCAGAAATCAAATTTCACCGCTAATTTCAGGTACTTTTGGTTCATTTCAAACACTTCATGACAAGCGTCTCAAATTCAAGTGTTCCCGTAACAACATGACTTCCTATAGTGAAAATGGCGGCAATGTGGTTTCGGTAGATCAGCTCCATCCACAGACAAGAGTACATAACTCTGTGAAGGTTTTTGTCAGAATTATGCCCCTTTTTGACTTGGAAAATACATTGAATATGGGTAAAATCCACTTGTTGACTTAACTCTTTGAACAATTGTTGTGAAACTTTGAATACTTGTTTTAAATCTATAGGAGAGAGAAGGTAACTCTGTCAACATTTTTTTTAAATGAAGACCCTTTGTCGACTTAGAATCTTGGTTAAGTTTTTGGTACTAGTCCACTTTTTAACTAAACTGTTAAGAGATATCACTTAGAAAGTTGGAATACTTGTTTACCATCATGATCCCCAAACATAGCAGGAGAAGGTATCTCTGTCAAGGATTTTTTTAATCATTGCCCTTTTCGACGTAGAAACTCAGTTAAAATTTTCATTCTTGTCCACTTGTTGACTTGACCATTTGAGATATTACTTTGAAAGTTGGAATACTTATGACACCTATCTGTAAGCAAGAGACGAAAACTATGTGAAAATAATTCTTGATTTGTACTTACAAATTCTTAGTTGAAGTATTTTGTGCAACTAGCACTGTCATGCACATATATCATTAATTACTTGCATTAATTCAAAACTTTGCTATAGTATTCATGGTTATCAAACAATTAAGATCGATAACTCTTGACTTAATATCTTGCTACTTGTGACCCTTGTTTATACAGATCCTTGGGGTTTTGTTTACTGCGGAAGTTTTGTTTTAAGGGCAAGCACTACTGACAGCTCTTCTTATAATTACATACAAAGATAGGATACATGTGATTTATTTCTGACATGGGACCTTTTTAATTTTGACATGTAAAAAAGATCAAAACATCAAATTAAAAAAGTGCCCACTGCATGTGAAATTTTGAAAAGTACATAAAGAATATTTAAAAAAGTGCCCCCGCATGTGAAATTTTGAAAAGTACATGAAGAATATCTAAAAAGTGCCAGCCGCTTGTGAAATTTTGAAAAGTACATAAAGAATATTTAAAAAAGTGCCCGCCGCATGTGAAATTTTGAAAAGTACATAAAGAATATTTAAAAAAGTGTCCGCCGCATGTGAAATTTTGAGTAGTAAAAGATAAAATTAAAACAAAAATTTAGCTCGCTCTTCCCATATTTTAAGAGAACTATTTATCAAATTGGTGTAGCCTTAAAAACTATATTTTATATAAATTGTGTTCAATTTCCACAGAAAAGTCAAAAAGTAATCTCACAGAAAACAATGATTCTTTTCACAAATTTGATGAAATATGAATTTTGAAATGTTTTGTAATTTTCAGAATCTGAACTAGAGTTCCATATATGCTACATATCCGTTCAACCTTAGGGTATTCTTTAAGTCTTGTAGTAAATATAACAGGTGAACAGGGAAGTATGATTTGGACCGTACTCATATACTCAGCGACCATCTGTAGACCTCTTGCTGCAAGCTTTGGTTATTTTTTATTTTGATGCTCCTAAGAAAATCATTCATTTAGTAGGCTTTGCGAAATCATTAGTGTTTTATTCTTTGTCCTCATTATTGATTTCAGATTCACTTTTCTTAAGTTTATCTAAGAGTTAATCACTTTAACAACCAATAATATACTGTTTGCAATGGCGATAACTTCAACAACCTATTCAGCTTTCACATTATTCTATTTATTAGTATGTGTTATACATGGTGTTGTAATATACATTGACAAACAAATCATTTTTTAATTAGCAAGTTTCTTAACACTTAACTATTGCTCTCCAATCAACATTATGATATGGTTGTGAACATTTAAAGAAAGCGTATAAAATAGGCCTAAATGGCTTTTGAAAAAAAGTATATACGGCTAGAGGAACATGCCCGCTGTCTTGGTAAAATGACGCCAGCTGAATTAAAGTCGTCAAGTAAAACAGCTTTAAGTAATATAAACATAATAATCATTATACTTTAACAAATGTTTCAAACACAGGATTATATTAACACTGTCTTATGCATCTTTATTGTTGCATACTGTTGGTCAAGTAATAAGTTGCGACACTGTTGTACGTGACACTTGTCTAGATCATTATGTACTCCATAGCATACCGTCAATAGAACATATTCATTATCTTTATGTACTTTACAAAAGCTATAACACTCATGATATTAACACGA
Source organism: Saxidomus purpurata (assembly GCA_022818135.1). Taxonomy (NCBI): domain Eukaryota; kingdom Metazoa; phylum Mollusca; class Bivalvia; order Venerida; family Veneridae; genus Saxidomus; species Saxidomus purpurata. The sequence goes on along the minus strand of JAFMSR010000002.1, from coordinate 4,389,565 downwards.
AAAATGACATAATTAATGGTAATTCTGTGCAAAAACCTGTAAAACATGGTTCTAATGTTGTTACTGTAACCATTTCGGAGACATCCACTTCCACTTGGATCATAATGCAAGCATTTTTGTGTAGTTTTATTTACATTTTACAAGACGAGCAACATAAGTATCTGAATCTGTTTCGAGTGAGTGATTGCAGCTTTCCAAAAAATATCAAGTACAAGAATATTGTTAAAACGTGGCAAAGTGACTTGTGTAGGCCTATACAATGTGTTAGAAAGATGTTGAATGTCTGAGTTTTGTTTTTTTCGAAGATGACGTGGGATGACGTGGGAAGTCTTGAGCGTTCAGGGAAGTTATGTTTTTGCCACGTGTGACTATAATGGGTTTTGGGCGAAAGAGTATTTTCAGTTGCGACAGAGACTATGGATGTCTTCAGAATATTTTTATACGTATCAAAAGAACAGTAATTTGACTCGTATTTCAAACCACATAGAAAGTAACTTTCTGATATTCCTCGAGTATTATGTTCTCCCGGCTACCCCAATGCTAAATTTTGTGCAGCTCACGATGGAATCATATTCTAATTAAAACTGTTGCAACCTTTCAAAAGAACTATTTATATTTTGTATGAAACGTATGGCAATGTAGAAAAATGTATACCTTTCTTCGATGCATCCTTTTCTGAAAGATAATTATATCATGGGTCTTGTGTGGTCATATCACTACATATATAATTTACTCAACAATGAGATACATATTTCCGCTCATTGTGCGCGTTATAGATAACCTCACAACCCAACGACGTATGTCAGTCCAAATGTGATTTCTCAGAGAATCAAGTGAAACGTCATAAAATGACGTCATTTACTTCAGCGGGTGGATGATGATGTTACGTGCCAAAGTTATTTTCAAGTTTGTAATTTTAGGCTTAATTGACGTACTTTATGCATATTTAGCTGTGGGAAAATAAATCTACCATTGCGTATTGGTTGTGGATAAAGATATCTCACCCTCGGCATGAGATTCACTTTGTCCTTGTTGTAAGCAGACGACAATATGATATCATTCAGTCAAAGCATTGTACGAAAAATACCAAAATCCTAACTGTTTGATATACAGTATTCGTATGGCATAATCTAGTTAATCACATTTCCTGTATAATTTTAAGATTCTACATAAAAAGAGACAATTTCCTTTTAGGGGAATCAGGAAATTGATGAGTAACACAAATGCCATTTAACGAAGTTAAAATTAGAATCTATTTGAATCGCCCCCTAGCAGAAATGATTTTAAGACAACCCCTCCTCGATATTCCTTCATTGGTCAGTCGCCATGTGGATGCAGACAAGCGCAAACAAAGAATTTTTGATGCGGAAATTGCATGTGGTGTAGGTATATAGGTAACGATTATTTTTCTATCTCTATTGCAGGAACTCCTAAAGTAATGATACGTCTCGATTGTACTGTCGGCAGCTGACACAGAGAGGTCCAACCCTGACGTTAGGCTGTCAGTACATGTTCAGCTAGGAACATGTACCAGGTATGTAGGAGATCACTATAAACTATAAACAGTCTTAATTTGTATTAAAAAATCACAAATATCCAACTTCTTTTAAAACAGAATATTTCTACCCTAAAGTGCTGTGGATATTTCAAACTTATGCACTAAAAGCCATTTTTAGAACGTGGACAGAATCAGTGAAGCACTATGCTATATAAAGTTTAGCATTTATGTCAGACGAGGATCTACTTTTGTCTTCAGTATTCCGTTAGGTTTTATGTGTGTGTTTTATTCAGAGAATCGATGAGAACGGTGATAACATAAAGTGATACTGACACGTAATGAACAAATAATGCTGTTAGCGCCAGCTTGATATCTCGGCAGTCAGTCGTAAGAAGCACATTATTGTCATTGCTCTATGAATCTATACGTCTGATTTATGTTTTCGTTTCGTTAACAAAAATGATGCTAAAAAGTAACCAACTGGACGAATATACTTATTTTCCTGTTTTACTTTTCTTGTTTAATATTTTATTTTGTATTTTTATACTTTATTTACAGAAACGCGTCAAGTACTTTTAATGTCTACTAAAGCAGTTTTTAAATAACAAATAGCTGTTGTAAAAAGTCACTACTGTTTTGAAATATTAGCTGGGATAAATTTTTTAAAGGCAGATACAATCTATCGCAGTAGTAATAATTGAAATATTGCTGTAAAACTTGACTGTGAACAGAGACTTATCTATGTCTCTGCTGTAATATCTATATTAACGAGAACCCTAACAGCTTACACATCGACTATCGGTGCTATGGACGTGAAAGTTAAACATCCGTCTGTGTGTCCATCCTTCCATTGTTCGTTTTCGGGCTATAACTTTGCCATGCGTCAAGGGATTTGCAAATCATATGACACAAATGTTCAGCATATACCGACGACGTGTCGCGTGCAAGACCCACGTCCCTACCCCGAAGGTCAAGGTACGCTTAGAGTTTAAAGGTAATTGAATCCTATAAATTTGCGCATATTCGTGTGCGGACTGTAACTTTGTCATACATTGAAGGATTTTATAACAACATGGCACGAATGTTCAGCACATTAGGGCTATATGTTCGCGTGCAAGACCCACGCCCCTACCTCAAAGGTCAAGGTCACGCTAAGAGTTAAAAGGTCATTGGATCCTGTATAAATCGTAACTCTGCCATGCATGGAAGAATTTTAAGATTACATGGCACAATTGTTGAGCACATGCAGATGACATGTCACTCGCAAGTCCCGCGTCCTTACCTTGAAGGTCAATGTCACACTTAAAGGTCAAACGTTTATGGATCCTGTATACATGCACATATTCATGTCTGGATTGTAACTCGGTTAAACATTGAAGGCTATTAATGCATATAACCTTGAAGGTCATTGTCACAGACTGTGAGTCAACGTTTTGGGGGTATTCATCATTTATGAAGGACAGCTCTGGTTTTCTTTCCCTTTTTTTTCTTCACATTTTTTCCTGTTTATTTGTTTGCCTTGTAGTTTTTAAACATGTTTGCCAGTTTGCAATTACATATATTGACCCCGCCAGCCGCACTCTTTTCTTAGCCTTTAAAAGTGTTGCCTTCACATAGGCCTACCTACTTATGACCATAATGTCAAGAAATGACGCTTTTACATTTTCAGATCGATTGCTGCCTTAAGTGTCCCTATATCACTCAAGTTTTGATTGCTGCTGTCTGGTTGCCTGACCAGTAATGCAGACGCTTGTCACGTTTATTACCTTGGAACAAAATTATTTCATTTTTCCTATATAGAGACTATGAGGATTGTGCATTAACGTCAGAAATAAACAAAACGGTTTCTAAGTTTAGGTTAGATTTGCAGGTCTACGTGATCACTACAAGAAAGAGAGGCAGAAACCATTATCATATAAAACTTCTCTGTGTTATAAAATGTCAATATTTTCAGAAATTTTATCATGGAAAATTGAAAATGTTTTTTATAAGTTTCCATTTATTTTATCTGACCCAAAAGTGCAACTCGCTATTCTTTGATCAGTTCTCTGGCGTCTATTGTCCGACTTCTGTCACATGTATTGATTGAACAACACCTTTCTGTCCCATTACAATGCTTTCATTCCGTCTCATTAAATAGTTGTACAGTGACGGTTTCCTATGAATCGCCAGGCAGACAGTCTGTTGCGTTATTGCGCAAGACTATGGTTGTCCCTCTTCACTGCATGAAATTATCAATGCAATTAAAATGAATGCAAATACAATAAACATGTTATGCTTTTATCACCTCTGTACGTGCTTAAATCACCTCTGTCCATTATATTAAGGAATGGGGTATTTGTTTCTGATCTTCGATTTCTCTTTTTGTGAAAAATGGTTTTACTTAATTCGAATCTCTGTTTTGTTTGGCAATGAAAAGCAGTCGGCTGCCTAACATATAAAAGTGTAAGATGGATGGAAACATTGGCATCTTCTTGAGAAACTGCATGTTTCATACATTTGTTAACTTACGCAGGTTCATCTGTATCGCCAAGTAAATTGTTAGCTTTTGGCAAATTTATGATTCAGCGGACTCGTAATGTGAAGTATTTGTATGGCCTTATACATTGCAATGAAGACCAAATCGTATTTGTCTGTGAATTATGAACTAATCCGCAAAGTATTTTGATGCAAGCATTCACTCCAAACCAATTCTTTCGAGTTTTTCAGCCGGAAAAAATCCGGTAGCCGTTCTTGATCCCTTTCTAACATTGTCAGGATTAAAATATTTTAAAAGCATAAAACATATTAATATGACAGAAGCGTAGGATCCGAATGTAACGAGCTGACATATTTCCAAGATGAGCCTGTCATGTCTAAAATGCTATGTAACTGATAATGGCATTCTTTCAAATAGGAAGAATTTGATAGGCGTGAGTCAGAAACATGGAGTGAATTGACGGTGGATTGTAGAGATGGGTTGATATAAATGATTAATCAGCTAAAGACGAGATAATAATAACCCAGATCCAAACATGAGCAGGACTTGTTGATGAAACACACAATCAGCAGCTGTAGGAATAATTGCTACAAAAGGATACGTTCAATAGCCACTTCTCTTGAATGAATGGAAGAAAATTGAATTGGTTCCTGTACAATACATGGCGGCTATATGGCTTCATATTTTCAATGGGACCTAAATTTACACTCACTGTTGGTATATTACGATCACTGCTGGACGCCAGGGATATTTGTTACGGTTGCTGGGAAAGGATAAAGCAAGCTTTATAGACTTAATGATGTTTTCAACGACATAAGGCCGTATATACAACATTATTTAAATGACTCCAACATTTTTACAAATGAGTATTTTATAAAATTCAGTGAAGGCCGATGTAACAAACAGTCAGTTTACTACAAACTGAATTTAATAAACTATTGAAAATATTCTTGATGTCTGGAACATCCTTTTCCCAACATTACAAGTCTACGAACCATCACTTTGTTTTCGTAATAACGGACAGCTATGTCCCTTTATTAAAAAGTCATTGCTCAAAGAACTGTTCTTTATTCAAGTATGATTAATAAATTTTAGCTTTGATTTATTTTCTGCTGTGAACAATAAAAGTACACCATTTTTGCAGTTTATTCATACGGATGTGGCAGAGAGCATGTTCCACATTGGATCGACCGAAAAGTACACTAGGCGCAATAATAGTTTAGTTGCACGTACTCTCATCGGTCAAAGATAAACATAGAATGTTGCTATTGCAGATGTAATTAGAATGGTATCAAGCAAGAACTAATCTGTCCGGACAGGACGGGGCTATAAAACATTTTAGTTTTATTTTACAAAACGAAGTTTTACTTTTTTACCTCGCAGTTTTATTTTACAAAATTTAGAACTTTATTTAAAAGAGTAGAATGAACTTTGGCAATTCCAAATCAATGAGGTCTTTCAAAACTCTTCAAAAGACGTTCCAGCACAAAGGCAAGTCACAAGCTGAGTAAACAAAGCATCCCGTGAATAGTACATGCGTCCTTTTATCTATCAGCACATTTTAGCATTGAACATTAAACTCAGTAGCTTGACTTGTTTCACTTAAAATGTTATTTGTACAGAACTATTCTGTGGCACATGTTTTGCCTCTATTCAAGGTGCACTCAATTATTTATGGAAGTTATTCATAATTATTGCAAAACTCATGTTCCGACTATAGTGCTTTCATCATAGAAACGTATGTAATTATTCCCATTCCCTCGTGTGAATGATATTACATTATTTTATCCCAACATAACATACGTCGTAGAAAACAACAAGTCCAATAGGAAACATTAACTGCTGGCATAGATGCAAGATAAGCAATTGATAACTAGCCCTGACTGTAACACTGCTATAACAATATCAATCTTAATTGTAAAAGTATAACTAACCGCTGTTGCAAAAGACAAAACAACAACAGCCAATATCAAAAAAGTAGCAGCGCACTGTATCTGTGCTGCAAAAAAGCCTTCAGTAACAATATTATGTGATTTGTTCGAGCCCTAACCCCTATCTCGCCAATGCTTCTTATTCTAGTAAACTTTTAAGACATATTTAGATTTCTTCAAGTGTTTTCACAAGCTAAACATTATTTCGTTAGGCTTTTTTCAAATTTGGTGCTTAAACAAGACATTTTAGCGACAGTTTCTGACTATTACTATCAAACTTCAAACTGGTTTATAAATTGTATAATTCAGATTACCACAGCGACACAGTCGCCAGGATACCTTATACATGTACTTGTTTCAAAACAGTGCAACAGTGACAGGGTATTATGTGTCAAACACCCAGTCAGACTGTGTGATGAATGTGTCTTTGCTCCACATGCGGCGTCATCCTGGCCTGTATAAGTAGAGAGGAATTTGTGTGTGAAAACAGTACATCTGTGCAACCTATCGGTTTGATTCGTGGCCTGATTATTGTTGAAGGTTAAGACATAACGTAAACTTATACGATGACTTGCGATCAATTTAGATGCATGAAATTAGATCTAAGTAACAGAAAAGTACGTCACAAAGACCGTGATGTATTCACATGTCACCATATCAAATTGTGTTAGAGACTTGATGTTTTAATTCGAATTGCTGTGACGTTTTGTTACAAACTTAGCTGGTATTACATGAATGTTTTATTTCCTCTGACGACTCTTGAATAAGTCACCATGTTTGGAGTTCTATATGATGTATTATACTAGTTTCTATTCCTTTTTTTGTGGGCATCAATTGTATTTATGCACGGGTTAGACTATGAGGATCTTACATGGCCTGCTGTGGAGGACTGGGTTGTTCCGACCAGAGGGAAAGCGGGGGATAGGAGACACCGAGCGAAGCGAGGTTCCGACTTCCCCCGCTTTCCCGAGGGTCGGACACCCAGTCCTCCACATAACCATGTAAGATCCTTTTCTTGCATACTTTATTTGATGTTATTGCAGATTCTACGAGGAAACCACTTTAAACAGGCCCTACATGTTGAGCGGTAAATCAAAACTTCATGTTGATTAAATATAATTCCCCGCATGGAACCCCTTTGCGTAGGAAATTGGTAGGTTCACACGTGAATTTACCACGTTTATGTATCTAGAGCTAAAAACATAGTGCTTGATCGCACCCAAAACTATACTTTATTTACGTTGTGAATAAAAAAAATCAATTAAATCCTAAATAGAAATTCTCCTACTCACGTCCAGTTTACTTGATTAAGCGACTATACCATCAGTATTGACTCAATTAACTTGTTTTGTTTACACAGTGACGTCATTTATCAAGGGAAACTGTGACGTCATTTACTGCCATTTTTGTTTTGAAAAAAGTATGATTACAGGTATGTTCTTTGAAATGTGAATATATTCTGTTGCTATACATTTCTAAAATTTGATGCTCTTGCTTGTGACACCATAAAAGCACCATTTCTTTTCGCAATCAACTGTCGCTTCAAAACTTCATGGATATTCGTTACCAACAATTTTCGTAATTTGAACCGTTATTGCGTACCCTGAAAATCGAACCATTCCTAAAAAAAAATCCTGTTACATTAACTGAAAAATATTGAAGTGTGTGCTTTCAATGAGACCTTAGTTTACATTTACGAAAAACATTCTAATCTTTCACATGTAAACCGCCGTGAAACGTATCTCGGAAATAAAGTGTTCCAGGTACGAGTTGAATACACGAAAATAGTTCGGGTGCTGTCAAGTAAGCCCGAGGTGTACTTTCCCTAGGGAAAGTATAGGCTGATCTCTTCCCTCCTCGTGCTGGGATCCGCCAATACTTTCCCCGGGGGTATGCAAGAAATGTACTATATTGGCATAGAATTATACAAGTCTTACACATGTAGTGTAGTAATCTATAATTTCATAAATATGTTAATGACTTGGGTTTGTACATGTATCAAACTTTAAGATGGGACTGATGTGTTACAGTATGTTCATATTGGTTGCCGAACTTTGCTGGTAGGGTTAGTCCACCCACCTTTATTCAAACATTAAATAAAATGTATACACAAATAAGTTTTATTTTATGTTTTCCAGTGAAATAATTTTAGTGATAATCCTCAGTTTTGAAACAGTGGATCACCATTTTTATTTTCACTGGTTTTGCAATCTTTAGCCCGGATTTACGTCAAAAAGTATACAGAGCGTTATTAATGCTGGAGACCATGCGACGATGACGTCGTTAAAATGACGTCATTTGTGCTAAGTTTTCTGATGACGTTTCCCGCGATTTTCGATGTTTTATAGACATAAACTCAATAAAAGTAGAGTTTTAACCATGAAATAAACAGAAGAAGTGTTGGTATCGGTGTAATATCACGTTAATTTCACTCGTGAACACCAAAAGTAGTTATTTTCACTCGTGGCTGCGCCACTCGTGAAAATGTCACTTTAAGTGCCCACTCGGTGAAATTATATTTTGGTAAATCTTTTATTTATGTTTCCAGTGAATTTAGAGTTTTCTCGTGAAATAAAAGGATAATCCACAGTTTTGAAACAGTGGATTACCATTTTTATTTTTCACTGTTTTTGCAACTTTAGCCCGGTTTGCGTCAAAAGTATACCGAGCGTTATTAATGCTGGAGACCAGCGACGATGACGTCGTTTAAATGACGTCATTTGTTCTATGTTTTCTGATGACGTTTCCCGCGATTTTCGATGTTTTATAGAAACAAACTCAATAAAAATAGAGTTTAAACCATAAAATAAAAAGAAAAATTGTTGGTATCGGTGTATTCACGTTAATTTCACTCGTGAACACCAAAGTAGTTATTTTCACTCGTGGCTGCGCCACTCGTGAAAATGTCACTTTAAGTGCCCACTCGGTGAAATTATAACGTTATCTTACACCAAAACCAACAATTATCCTCTATTTTTTTTTTTGAAAAGTCTACCTTTCAGGTAAAGTTGATAAGGTTGTTTTATACAGAGTAGCAAATGTTTGTTTTCATATTCAATCATACTTGTTTTGTAGATAGTCAATATTTGTACGGATGCATTAAGAGTTTTATCTTGCTAGATACATATCCCTGCATGAGCTACGGTTTAGTCATTTTTCAGTGTGTTAAACCAGGTTTTAAAACGATTACTTTTATCGATACGTACATGCATATTTCATTGAACACACAATGCTCTCTGCATTGCTAGGAGTCCAGAAGTGTGTGATAATGAATACAAATCAAAGCACTGAAAGTGCTGACAACAAGGTGTCCTCTGCAAAGTTGGGCACAAGGGGATTTTTTTCTTACAGACATTAAGTGATACTTCGCTAACAGTACTTGATTTTGGTTTTAATCCGTTTATTTTAATCACAGACCTGCTGTTCATTGAAAACACATCATGTAGCTGATGTGTTTTTTTAAACAACATAGTTTTGCTTGAGACTCTTTGACGAAGTAAAATACAGTGCTTTTAAATTGTATATAACCAGCTTTGTTTATGACACATCCTTCAGGAATACGTGACACGACCTACTCGTCTATTATTTCCCGATTTTTTAATGAAACCTAAAATTTAAGTGGTGGTGCATTATGTTTCCACAAAGGACATACGCTAACATCATAAAACATATAATACAATAGGGTTATTAATATAGTAACGTGATCCAGGATGGCGGATTTGCTCGAGTCGTGCGTCTGATCTTACGAGTGCGTAGCACGAGTATGATCCGACCTTGACGAGAGCCAATCCGGCTTATGGACCACATTGCTATACTAATAACCCTTTTATTATATACCTCTGCATGAATAAACTTAATTAAAATGACATTTTAAGCATACTATTGAAGAGAAACTCTTTTCAGCGCGAAATATGTGTTGTGTGAGACGTAATTTTATTGACGTCATCGTATAAACAAGTAGTAACGCCCCAGTCAAAAGCGACGCAATTAACGTAGTGTGTATTTTAGGGCCAATTGAATGCACTCTTACAATAATGATTGCACTGTGTGTATTGCACGTACATACAATACGGATTTTTTTCTGTCAAGCCGTATTTGATGGCTGAATAAAGGCTGTATTTTAGACAGAATGTTTATGGGTATATAATAAAAGTCATTATTTTCATAATGATGTCCGACCAGATCCGCCTCCGTGGTCTAGTGATGAGAGAAGCTGACTTGAAATCACTGTAACCCCCGACTTTGTCTCTTAAAGTAGGGAAGTTGGCAGTGGCGTGCGAAGATTCGGAGCCTAGTACTGGAATTTTCTAGGACGATGTTAGGGAAACTAACATTGACTGACAAAATATATGTACTTTTAAGTGGACATTTATCTCCTACAACAGCGATATCCGATCAGAAATCATAAAAGAAAGCAAATGCAGCATTTTTTTCTAGAAAGGACATACCTTATAACTGATATCAAACGAAATAACCTCCAAAAATGAATTATTGAATCTATGGAAGTACATGCATTATATCTTATCCTAAAAGTTTCAGCCGATTTTTTGAGTCTTTCATTAAAAAAACTTAAAGAAAATTTACAGAATTCAAACTCATATTTTTGTTAATTTTTCACAACCGCACAACATCGGCAGTTCGCACCCCACTATTCTATTAGCCTTACACTTTAATTTACTTTAATAAATCCTTTGAAAAGCTAGATATTAAACCAAAGCTTATTCTTAGAGCCTATAATACTTTGAAACTTAAGTAGGCTACACAAAATATTTAGTGTTCTCTAACCATTTTTCATCGGTTTGCACCATTCAAATTTTATGAATGGACGCGTTGTGTGAATGAAATACGAAAGTTTTGATCACGTGATCGCCGATCTAAAGATAGACTGCATATTTATAATTTCCTCGAAACGATCTTTATGTAAACATGAATACACCGTTTATCTTTTTAAAAGTATAACTGGCTGATAGTGAGGAAAATACTTTTTAAAGTTCGTACTTCCAGTTGCTCTGTAATTGCATAATGAATTGTGTTCACACAGTTGCTGGTTGGTAAACGCGAGCTTTATGTACTGGCGGATCAATTGATTAAGTGTACATGACTGCCAGATGGCGTAGTAATTATTATATATTGAATTTTGCCTCCGGTGGTATTACAATGCATCAACCATATATAAAGCAACAGAAATGACTTTTAATCCATTTTTAAGCCGAGTTCGCAACACGGTCCAAACACGTTTCGGCAAAAGCCGATCTACTTTGGAGGCAAGGGGCCTATGGCGTTCAGCCGGGGCAACGGGGTCGTTTTCTGAATTGGCCACTAAAACAAGGGTCACGTGACCGTGACACCTTGTTAGAAACTGCTAGCTAATTTTCTTAGATAATCAAAGCACTGATCGTACTGGTTTGGACGGTTGTGTTTGCATGTGTACATTAAGTTTAGGCAAGCAATACTGAAATGTTCAACTCCAAATGAAAAACCGAAATTTTCATTTAAAGACTTGAAAATGATCACTCAATAGTCCAAGACGTTAAGTGATCACTCATTTATTCTGTGAAATTCTGTTCAACTACTAAGTAGGATTTGAAATGCTCAATTAAAAAAGATTTAACTGCTCAAATACAAGACGTTAAAATGTGAACTAGATATGGAGGTCAACGTCAAGGAAATTAAAACTGATTAACAATTATCAAAAACTTGTGTTTCAGATTGCAATTTTGTAAATGAACTTGCAATAATACAGCGTTAAAAATGTAGTACTAAAGAGCTATAGTTTAGTTTGAAGAAACTATTGTCAGTCGTAATTTTAAAACTTCTGTCAAATCAACCATGCAACCCATGGGCACAGACGGTACACAAACACAAATGATTATGCTAACTCATAAACAGTAAATTCTTCAATTACTTGAGATAGACATTTTTGTTTATTATGCAACTGCCATGACGACGACCCGATAACCCCTGTCTGATATTTCTTGATATTGCGACGTCTGATATCACAGGACAGTGTTATTATGACACTGTCCTGATTCACGTTTTAGGCCCCGCCCACTTTAGACATTTAGTGAGATTTATGAAATAAGATCTAGGCTATTGTGGATTTCTAACACGCTACACTATAAATCAACATTTAAGAAGCTGCTTTAGGATACAGGGGCGCGTGTCATTGAAATTTCTGGGAATACAAGCAAACAGCACATCACATAAAATCGATAAAGACTGTAGAATTTTTATTTTTGAATTAAATATAGTGTTGTCGGTATTCATTTTCTTAGTTAGAACATTATCTATCCATCTATAGCAATTTCGAATCAATTTTCGCGAAAAAGTTGATTTTCATTTTTTCACCCTCTTCCTATTTTCATAGTTATGTCTTATTACCTGAATGACGCGAGCTAAAAAGTGCACAAATGCTTTCTAGGTATGTTTTAATGTTCAGCATTTCCTATAAAGCATAACATTAACATGATTAACGGCGCTGAATTTAAAACGCCGATTTAAACCATTGTTGACGTCATAAATACAACGTAAATCTTAATTGTGAAAAGGGAGAATTGAAGGCAGCTGCATAATAAATAGAATACAAGGTTACTGTCTTTTGATAACAGTTGATATCGAACTCGGATGAATATCGACCAGAAAGCCTCGGCAAGCCTCGGCTTCCTGGCCGATATCATCCTCGTCCGATATCAACTGTTATCAAAAGACAATAACCTTGTATTCTCTATGTATCGCAAGATAACAAGAAGAACATAGCCTATTTGTTTCATACGTTCTCGTCATCCAGAGCATTCATTATAATATTATAATTTCATGTTTGTTGAAAGCTCAGCAAACCACTGATGTATGAGGATTGTTTCATACAACCACTACAGTAGTTGTTTAACTTTCATGATACAAATCAATTCACGAGTACTTTTGAATTACATGTAGTTCACTTTTTCTTTCTTGACTTTGTACAATCACTAAACTTTGACAATAATCATTTAAATTTTGTCATCCTGTATGATTAACAATATTGTTTTTAGATCTGTTGCGAGTGTTAATGCCAAATGGAGAAGAAACATAAACCAAATACGGATAACTTTATGTCTAAGTTAAGAGTGACAACTATCTGATATTCAGCTTACGTTTGTACACGGAAGTAAATACTACAGTTTATAGTGTAGTGTATACTTCCGTGGTTTGGAACACAATACGCTTTCGAAGAAAAGCTTTTGGTTCCTTTAAGTAAATTTTTCTCGTAAAAAAAGCACGAACAAAACAAACACTACAACAGACAAACACGAAGCACGCCACGACACATAGCAATTTCACAGCAGTAAATGCGAGCGGGCGTACACTGTTCTACACAGTGTTCTAGTTTTACCGGTGTAGTACATTGTTCCGATAATGGATACTAGTAGAGGTTAAAAACTGCCGGTATGCTAATTTATGTAAAATATACGCAGTCTGAAGCAGAAAATTGAACACTTTTGTCGCATGTAGATTATATGTCGGTTATTTATTGCATTTCTGCGAACATACAATTCAATATTGGGGATTTCAAAGGCAAATATACTGTAGACATTACCCCGATTAGAACTATTTCTTTCATCGCAGTTGTCTGTGTTTTTAGGAACCTCGTAACGCCAAATCCGTTTATAATATTGTACTGTTCAATTATGTTCTATTCTGTTCCCTCTGGAACGGCTATCTTTCGGCCACCGTCCCAAAAATATTACACAGTTGTCTTTGATATGGTGTTATTTGACAGGATGCTGATTTGGTCAATATTTTTAAGACATTTTTCAACTACTTTTAAAATTGAAATTACGTCAAATGTAACTTCTCCAGTTCTGCAGTACCACATTTTAAAGCAATTTCAATAACTTCGACAACTGATAAAAGGGGTATGTTGTACACGTTGAAAAGGAATACTCTCCGTTAAAAATTCTTACCACCCAAATATATATCTGAGGAATTGTTGATGTATACAATTTTGCTTCTTATAGAAAGTCTGAGATAGTTTAGTTAGAAAGTAAGACAAAAGGTCTAATGTTGTGTATGTGAACTTTGAGCAGTATGTTGCTCATGTAACGGGATTCCATAGCACAGACATGTATATTAGTCTGTGTAGAACATCCCAATGCACAGACATGTATATTAGTCTGTGCAGAACATCCCATAGCACAGACATGTATATTAGTCTGTGCAGAACATCTATGGATTTTTATCCAACGTACACCCCGGACCTTAAGAGTAAAATTGAATGTGCAAGTTATATACAGAACAGAATATTTACACAAGTTTTAATTACTTGATCGTTTGCATAGATAAAAATTTGACCCTAATATCCGTCAGCCTTTGAAGAAGGGAACTGCTAGGAAATTTATTTACATTTTCCCTTCAATATATCAGCACTTCATTTTTATAAGTTTTTAAACTGTAAAAAATCTGGAAGATATTTATGATGAAAAAAGCAAAATGAACTTAAATGTTACTGGTGTCATACGTTTAAAATACCCTTTTTTGCATAAACGATGAAGATAAATTTATTTTTATACCTTTTAATGCATGACTTGCTGCAGATAACAAAATAACGTACGGGGATAAATGCCTTCCTCATATGTTGTAACTAAATATTAAGGTAATCCACCAAGCAAGCTAAATATACAGTCACAAAGTATAAATTCGTGTTTTAATACTTGTAAAGACTCTTGTTTGGACTGCATTGTATGGTTATCATAAAAAGGTTAATTCATACCATAAAAGGCGTTGATTTAATTTTTAATTATTCGTTTGTGTCTATCATCCTGAGTTGTAATAATCGCACCGAAAGGGTAATAAATAAAAAAAGAGCCCGGACAAATTCGGTCATCTTTGAAACTGAACCCGATATCTTTGTAAAAATATTGACGCGACAACAAAGATCGAGTTTTCAACGTCAGTGAGTAATATCATGGCATGAAAGAATCCAACAGACGACCAAGTCTATTGACCGTTTCAACTGAATTATAGTTTTAGAGGTTGTCAGTCGCATTAACTATCTTAACCAATAATTTGACACCTACAGATACATCGGTATAATAAGTACACGAAACTAGGCATGTATAGGTAAGTGAATTCTGGCTTATAAAGACATTATGAGGATAGTTAAATTACAAGAAAATACACAATATTCTATGGTTGGACAATTTTCAAAGCAACTAATTGTTGTTATAAATAATATTACAATATGCAGCTTCTGCATTGAAAAGTGTCGTTAAATGCAATTCGTTTTAAAACATTTTGAAATAATGTCAAAAGGGTAAGAGCTATTATAAAAATGCACCAAAATCTAAACAGTACATAAATACAGGATACCCTTTAACCGCTTGAATCATTTCATTTTCATCAAATAGAGCAGAATCACTTCATTAGGATCAAATTGTTAAAGTCTCTATTCTGCTTTAATATATGTAAAATTGCATACTGCTTTTGTATGACTTCCATGACCTTAAGAAATGGAAGAAATGTTCACAGACAATAGAAAAAACACTCCACTTTGACGTCGGAATTATGTTTATTTTTTCATAGAAGTTTTATTTGTAGTAAGTGCTATAACGAATAATGCAGACTGTACAGTGGAATACTACTTTTCTTTCGTCTTAGGGCTTCTAAGTGGTGAAATATCTTTCTAGATTATTCTAACTTCCAATTGAAACATACTTCATAAAAATGTGTGTATCCGACGCATTTGGCATTTCCCATTATCTGACACAATATATATTTCCTTAATTATCCAAGTACATGCTCGCCATCATTTCAAACATGTAACTTTTTCATTCATATTGTTATTTATTTTGTAATTCAGGGTAAAATTAAGATTTATATTTCCAGTTATGTGTATTCTGTGAGTGTTTAGTCTAAAGTTTACCTTGGTAACGCTTTAGTTTCACGTAAATGTGTCATATATCAAACAACGCTGACATTTCTTCGAATAGTCATGTATCATGTCTGATGTCTATGTCATCCCTATTTTTCAGCTGACGCTAAAAGCATTATTTGTCCATTAGGACATACAACAAACAGCGCCATTTCTTTGCATTGACAAAACAACATCAATCTTACAAGCAAAATATTATGACTTCTGAAAGCATTTTGCCATAAGAGCCTCTAAGATCATTTTACATAGGAATACAAATATAGTACACATGCAACAGAACAATTTAATATGTCATTGTAAGATACATTGTACATTTGCTGTTGAACTCTTATTTCTCACTCATATGATCACATGTATCAATTTCAGGACAATGTAAAAAAAGAACCTGATAGCCACTATATTTTACTGCACAAAATATCTCTTTTGTTTAATGATTTCGAATACTATTGCCTTTCGAAAAGATTCTTGTTTAATAGTTTGCGATACTTTATGAAAGAAGCATATTGTGGAAAGAGAACATAGTTTTTTCACCAGACATGATATACATAAAGAGAGAATATAATTGTAATTCTGCCTTCAAATATGAATGATGCTTTCAAAAAGTGCTTACTATAATGAAAATATGTCCATATAAACTGAAGTGAATTTTGACGTCAAGTTAAGATATGTGACGTCATTTAGAGAGAAAATAATGACGCATTAAGTATGCGTATTCGGGATGTTATTTTGTATCGTCTTAACATAGGAAACCGAATTGAGATTATATGACCTACTTTCCAATTAAACCTAACGGCGTTAAAACAATTTCCCTAATATTTTTGAGAACACAGTTTTGTGTGTTCACTAGTGCACTAACCGAACAGGACAATGAAATTTTGTGAACGCCTAGGAGCAATCTCGCACTTTTTGAACATTATAAAACTCAACATCACTTTTGCAATAATGAAGTATGATTTTTAGCAAATAACAAACACAAGAAATCATTTACGAAATAATGCATCGATGACTATGTCATAACAACAGCAGGAATATAATGCATAATCTATCTGATAAAAATACATACAGACAATGAAGATAGTTTTCTCGTGAAAGACAGAATTTGCAGGAAAAACAATGAAAACTTGTAATTATTTCCTGGGGGAGTTTCACAACGTTGTCGTCAAATATGCTTGCAATTTTCAATTCTGTTTTACCTGAGTACATAGTTTATTTCTTAAATGGGGTCACTATAAGAAGTAGAGTATACTCAGAGAGAGCTCAGATGTAGATAGATAATATAGTTTTATATCCATTTTATCCATTCTTTATCTGAATTTGCAAGATTGTCTTTTGTTGCTTCAATAGAATTATATTGTGAATCCTACTTGTTAGTATGAGTCATTATGTTAGTAGAGTCACATGGTCCAATGTAGTAATATAAATTAAATGAAAAATGTTCGTTTCAGTCATTGCTTTGCTAGGGTACTGGTAAGAAATATGTGCCATACGCTGAGTGAGTATTTTGCAACAATGCTTTTAAATGGTAGGCAAAAGGCAGACCATTGAAACGTGTCTTTGTTCTGTAAATATGTCATATATCAGTAATATGTACACAACCATTTGCAGGGTATGTTCCTTCTAAAAGCACAGTCATTTGCAAATTTCAGTTTTTGTTTACAGTTAAAAATGTAGTAAATATTTGATGTTTCAGAACGGTTAAAACTGTTTTACACGACAATAGCCAAGGTGGCATAGGGCTTTATTTGATTTTTCAAATGTTATTTTCTTGTAAAAGGAAGCACGGCCTTTTTACAATGTTATATGCACAACTGAGCCCAACAGTCAAATTAAACATAATTGGTCGGTGGTGCAAAGGACTGGTGTAATCCGTTTGAATATGGAATTCTATTTTGAGAATGTTTAACATTTATTTAGATCCATATTGTTTTGAGAAAGTATCAGCAGTACAAAACTAACACTGAATGTATCTCTCTAACTGCAAAACTGTACAACCGTGTTTGTCAACAACAATCATCTTTATTTGTACTAGGTTACATAGCAGTACTAGCAATAGAAAAAAGTAACTACCTGTTAATTAAGGTAAAAGCAACGGTAGTTGACGTTGGTCTATCAAAACTTCTACAATATTGCGCACTGCTGTAGATAAGCAGACGCAGTATCAGCCGAGGATAACTCAGTGCAACTGTACCTGCATAATACCAATTGCAATTACAAACATTAGATATCTATAGATAATTAACTTTGACGTATCCTTGTTGCTACAGAATAGCAAATAAGAAGTATAATAAGACCAACCCACGCCGTAATAACTACTGTAAGAAACATTTCGAATTTGCCAAATATCTTCAAATATAACATATCCCTATTATTGCGTATCAGTTAGTATTGATAATTGTTTGAGCAGGAATTTTGGCGCATTATAAAATGAGATTTTGTTATCAAACTGATTATCACTTGCTAAATACCAGGTTGTCATAGTAACACAACCATGAACCTTTACTTTATGTCAGAGCTTTAAAACTGTGAATGGGCAATATGTGTTGGACATTCAGCCAGACTGCGTGATGAATGCGTCCTTGCACAATAGGCGACGTTATCATAATATTATGGCCTTTGTGTTTATAAATATAGGAGGAAATAAAAAATGTCTACGTGAAAATTACTAACATAAACTGTGTGAAGCTGTAAAAGTTAGGATCTGTTTTTATTTTATGATTTTCGGTGTTTGATTGAAACGGCGGATTATATTCCGATAAACTCACTGTCCACGCAGTGAAAATTGTCAAAATATGTTGCCCGGATTAACATCATAACGTATACAGAGCGTAAGGAATGCCAGAAACCATATGACGATGACGTCTTTTAAAATGACGTCATGTTTGCGATGCTTTCTGGTGACGTTTCCCGCGAGTTTCGACATTTCATTGAAATAAACTCAGCAAAACTAGAGTTTTAGACATGAAATAAACAGAAAAATTGTTGGTATGTCATATCACGATATTTCACTCGTGAACACCAAAAGTAGTTATTTTTACTCGTGGCTGCGCCACCTGTGAAAATATCACTTTTGGTGCCCAGTCGGTTAAATTATAACGTGATTTTACACCAGAACCAACAATTATCCTCTATATGTTTATTCTTTAAAAATTAAGAAACAGTTAAGGCTTGAGTGAATTGAAAAATTCGGTAATAGAAAATAATGTCAAAAAGTGCGTGATGGGTTATAGTAACACCCGTAAGTACTAACTGGCAAGTGGCCATGATTCGATTTGATTTGAATTGGATTTTAGAAAGCTCCGTCACTGATAGTTAAATTTTTAAACTCATGTTTCAGATGAGACCCCGGTAAGTCTCCCACCATGCCTTAAAATGTAATTCGAGTGCCGAAATAGGAGATACAATTTACATGACTGCAATTTATTTCAAGTCAGTTTTTGCCAAATGCGTGTTAATTGGTTGCCCAAATGTAGGTCAACCGCGGTGACCAATGAGATATGTCAGTGCGATTGACCTGGTTTGTATGTCTGCATCGTGGAAGCCTATTTCACCGGCCAAACAATCAATTAAGTAGCGACTTCACAAAACTAGAAATGAATATTAATGAAGAATATAATTTTCGCCGTATAACAAACCAAAGACAGTGCTTGAGCCCAACTTATTATTTGAAATACACGTACAAGCCGGGAACGATCACGAAACATGTTTCAAGCATGCACCGCTTTATAAACGAGAAGCCAAGCTCGAGCCACTGTCGTTTGCTGGAAATATAGTGAGAGACAAAGCTTGTAGTTTGTTATTCTAATGCAGTTAAATGTTCATTTACGGGCAGTGGTGTCTATGCCTACGTTGACACTATCTAACCCAAACACGGGAGACACGATGTATTACTTAATTGTTATGACAACTGTGGCACTGATGGAGCCTGCAGTTGAACTTCAAAGCCTGCATTTCATCAGTTTGCATGACTATATTTGAAAAACCAGTGTAACCCCCTATTCGCCGTTTGCTTTAAATTTAGTATTGACATACTATTTCCTTCTCCGAGAAAAGTCTAGTGTTGGTGTATTACCAACAGAAAATATGCGAAAAAGGTATAATTATGGTGTATGTGGATGTTATGGGTGTGTCAACCCATATCATGGAGCGCACATGTCGCTCAGGAAGACTTGTGTTACCACACAAGTAAATCCCTTAGATACTAGTAATTAGATCATTTCGACGGTAATGTTTATCCAACATACACCCTGGACCTTGCATATAATAAGCAGGTGGTTTATTATATATAGGCAAAAATATTTAAACACGTTTTAGTTACAAGAAAGTTTGAATAAAGGAAACTCCCACTGGAAATACCCCTCAACTTTTCCAGTGTGTCACCACTGGAAAAGACGAGTACGTTTCGTTGTCAATATGTAAATCTATCATTTTTGTAACAATTTCAAAACTTATCAAGTTGTAATCGATTTAATGTTAATGAAAAATGAAACTTTATTTCAACAGTTTCTTAAATGCACGTACGCTATATGTGGTAGGTTACCATTATATGATGTATAAATAATTCACTTTTCATTGGTTTAATTTGTTTCTCTGCTGTCAGGGTTATTGTGTAAAGACTACATCTATATTTAGAATATGATTATCTCATATCTTGGTTACTATTGACTTTAGCTTTATTTTCTTGTTCGTCTTGTGAAAGCTTTTAAAAACTTGTATTCTTTTGTTCGTGTTGTGCAGGCTTTCATGATCCTGGTATTGAAATGTTCATGATCTTTGTATTTCTTGTTCGTCTCGTGAATGTTGTCATGATCCTTGTATTTTCTTGTTCGTCTTGTGAATGTTTTCATGACCCTTGTACTTTCTTGTTCGTCTTGTGAAAGCTTTTAAATACTTGTATTTTTTTGTTCGTGTTGTGCAGGCTTTTATGATCCTAGTATTGCAATTTACATGATCTTTGTATTTTCTTGTTCGTCTCGTGAATGTTTTCATGATCCTTGTATTTTCTTGTTCGTTTGGTGAATGTTTTCATGATCCTTGTATTGTCTTGTTCGACTTGTGAATGCTTTCCTGATCCTTGTTTTTCTTGTTCGTGTTGTGAAAAATTTCCAGATCCTTGTTTTTTCTCGCTCGTCATGAGAACATTTTCATGATTCAATTATTGTCCTGTTTACCGTATCTTAGAAATGTTTTCCTGATCCTTGTATTTTCTTGTTTGACTTGTGAATACTTTCCTGATCCTTGTATTTTCTTGTTCGTATTGGGAAAATTTTCCTGATCCTTGTTTTTCTTGTTCGTCTTGTGAACATTTTCATGATCCTTGTACTTTCCTGTTCATCTTGTAAATTATTTAATGATCCTTGTATTTTCTTGTTTGTCTTGTGAATCTTTTCATGATCCTTGTGTTTTCTTGTTCGTATTGTGAAGGCTTTCATGATCCTGATATGGTCATGTTCGTCTTATGAAAGCTCTCATGACCCTGGTATGTACATGTTCGTCTTTAGACAGCTTTCATGGTCGTGGTATCTCCTTGTACCCCGTGTGAAAGCGTATATAGTCCTGGTATGTTCATGTTCGTCTTGTGAACGCTTTTATGACCTTGGTATGTACATTGGTGTCTTGTGAAGGCTTCCCTGATCGTGGTATGTGCATGTTCGTCTTATGAAGGCTTTTATTATCTTTGATTGTACATGTTCGTCTTATGAAGGCGTTCATTGTCTGGTGAAAGATAAAATGATATTGGCTTGTTTATGCTTGTTTTGTGAATGATAAAATGATCATGTTATGTATATGTTCGTCTGGTGAAGGTTTTCATGATCATGGTATGTATATGTTCGTCTGGTGAAGGCTTTCATTATCTCGGAATGCACATGTTCGTCTGGTGAAGGCTTTCATGTTCCTGGTATGTATATGTTCGTCTGGTGAAGGCTTTCATTATCTCGGAATGCACATGTTCGTCTGATGAAGGCTTTCATGTTCCTGGTATTTTCATGTTTGTCTTGTAAAAGTTTTTATGATCCTTGTATTTTCACATTCGTCTTGTGACATTTTACATGATCCTTGTATTTTTTCGTTCGTCTTGTGAAGGCGTTCATGATCCTGGTATGTTCATGTTTCTCTTATGAAAGTTTTCATGATCCTTATATTTTCGTTCGTCTTGACAAAGCTTTTATGGTCCTTTGTATGTTAATGTTCGTCTTTTTAATGCTGTTGTGATAATTGCATTTTTTTTGTTTGTCTTGTGAAAGCTTTCATGACCCTGGTATGTTCATGTTCGTCTAGTGAAGGTTTCATGATCCTGGTATGTACATGTTCGTCTTGTGAAGGCTTTCATGATACTGCTATGAATTTGTCTGTCTGATGAAGGCTTTCATGACACTGGTATGGGCATGCTCGTCTGGTTAAGGCTTTCATGATCCTGGTATGTACATGTTCGTCTTGTGAGGGCTTTCATGACCCTGGTATTTTCGTGTTCGTTTTGTGAAGGCTTTCATGATCCTGGTGCGTACATGTTGGTCTTGTGAATGCTTTCATGATCATGGTGTGTACTGTTCGTCCGGTGAGGTTTCATATTGGCGTTCATTTCGTCATGTGAAGCGTTCATAATCATGGTATGTTCATGTTCATCTTGTGAAAGCCTTTGATGATCCTGGTGTGTCCATGTTCGTCTTGTGAAGGCTTTCATGATCCTGGTGCGTACATGTTGGTCTTGTGAATGATTTCATGATCATGGTGTGTACATGTTCGTCTTGTGACTGCTTTCATAATCCTGGTATGTTCATGTTCGCCTTGTGAAAGCTTTGATGATCCTGGTATGTTCATGTTCGTCTTGTGTAAGCTTTCATTTACCATTGTATTTTTTTGTTTGTCTTGTGAAAGCTTTCATGACCTGGTTAAGTTTATGGTTGAATTGTGAAGATTCATAAAATCTTGTCTGTTTGTATTGTCTACTCTGCATTCATTGTAGTTATGATTAAGGATCAGTAATCAGTCTTTGCTGTATGCGTTTCATGCTTACATCAAAAACGTTGTAAAAGCAATTTGAAGTTCTTATTTTTGGGCACTCGTTTGATGTTCGTATTTTTTGTGAAGGAATGTCATGAGAAAATACCAGTTTATTTACAATTTATTGTTCGAACTTCGAAAGTTTTTCACGAAAGATAAGTATATACGGTAAACGTTAAAGTAAAAATTCCTAAAATCATGGTCTGTTTTGTTTTAAAAGGAATTTTTTCTGTATTGTCTGTCTTAGGTACGATAAAGAGTGAATGGAGAGGGCTTAAGACTTTTCAGTCTTTGCTGTCCTTGAGCAATATTGCTTTTTTTCTTATTCAAAAGCGTGCTGTAAGTTCATTGTTGACGTGCGAATGCTTGTAAGTTTTACCTGAAATCGTTAAAGGCCCATCGTTTGATGTTAAAGTTCATACAAATACTTTTTTGGTAATTAATATTAATGGAGTGTGTCAAGAAGGAAAATCCCAGTCTTATTAACAATTGCAAATTCTAAGAGTAGTTAAAAATATCAAACGTTCAGGATACCGGTAAACTGGTAAAGAGAAAATCCCTTTGCTTCATATTTAGTACATGTTTTTAATGGACTTTAAAATGCATTAAATTTGCCGTTCTCTAAATTGTCATTGTCAATAAACTATGTATTATGTTGAATAAAAACCCTGTAATGAATCAATAAATTGTATTAACTGATTACAATCAATACGATACCAAATACATACGTCTTCGACCGTTATTTCAAAATTTTAGACATATTCAATGGCTATTTAATAACTTTTCCACAAACTTGAAGGTTGTTTTTTTTTATATCTTTACGGACCTTACGACCAGATTCATGAAAGCTCAGAAAAAAGTCTCGGAAGAGGTTTTGCTAAATTTAAACATTTAGAAGTTTAAATACATATGCCGTCAACGTGAAAAATCAATGAAAACCAATTTTAATTTCTACATATTAAACAAACGCACAATCAGGATTTTATATACGATCCCTGGCACAATGCCGCCGATCTGATAGTAAGTTTAGGGGTCAAAATACTGTGTGCGATTTATAAGAGGTATTTTGGCCAGTTATTTAAGGAAACTTTCATCGAGGTTGTCCAAACTTTGCATACTATTATGGCATGCAGTATATTCTTTTCCACAATATTTAGACCATGTGTGTAAATTATATTTGCATAGGTTATTAATATATTCTGAAATGCCTCTGCTTCCTTTATGTTATGCTTCAAAAACATGCGCGGCGTCTTTGATGCTTTGCATCAAAATTCGTCTTGTTTTCTTTTGAAATACTTCACCACATATCTGACGTATGTTTTCGATGTTGGAAACCCGCTTTTTGTAAAATACTTTTCTTTTAACTGAACTCTTGTTCGAAACAGACAGTTGCTTGGAGTATTATGCTTTTATAATTCCGCTTAATTACTTTATTTTTGATACATTGTTGATTAAAGTGTTTTTTCAGTTTACAATTACTTTAAATTACTGATTACTGATAATTTGAATCTTGACCATATTTGTGTTACGGCAGTTTATAAAACATCATGTCTAAAAACAAAGTCCGGTACAGGTTGCATCTCCTGTATTTAAAATTGTTCTTATATTTATTTTCTTCTAATACTAAACTGTTTTGAAACATCATGTAAATATAGACTTTTATCAATCTAAACCCAATGCAAAGAAGTTCTTGTACCATCGCTTTATCATTTCATAGTCATAAAACAAAGCAATGTAATATTTATAATAACATAATTCGTAGGTTTCTAGTCAGATTTCAATAATGATAAGTTGATTCTAATGTGTTTCTAGGGACTGACATGGCCTTTAAAATTGAAATAATATCTAGGTTTGTAGAGGATACTCCCTTTTTTAAGTGCTATAATGACATTTGAAGACTGAACTGAGAAATATGACTTTTATTCCGATGAAGGTTTTGTAAGGAGCAAAAGTTGTTATTATTCTAGATAGTAATTGAAACCTGGTTCATAAACAGTCATTTTGGAGCTCATTTTGGTATTCTCTATTATCAGACAGAATATATATTTCAGTTAGTTTTATGTGCTTAAAATAAGACTGAAATTGCCAGAAATGTGTGGTCAATGTGCTTAGTCCAAATTGTACCTAGGTGACGATTTTTCCACTTAATTTTGCCATACATCAAAGAACGCTGGCGTGTCTTCCTGTAAGCATGTATTCTGTCTACTCTCTAATTCATCTCTATTCTTCCAGCTGACGCTAAAAGCATTATTTATACATTAGGACATAGAACACATATCGTCACTTCCTTGTATCGACACTTCAACATCAATCTTACAAACAAAATAATAAGACTTCTTGAAAAACACTGCTGTGAGCATTTTAAGATGATCTGGCACACACATTGTACGGATGAAACAAAACGATCTCATTTGTCACTGTTAGATTATTTTGCTGCCGAACTATTATTCCCGAAACATGTTGTCTAAGCAAACATTTTTGCAAGAACAATTACAATGTACGTATAAAAACACGGATGAGGATTTTCCACATTTTGAAACACTTTGTGTAAACAGAAATGTCTGATACAAACAACCTGAGATACTTTTAAAACTAGATGCTGAGCCCAACATTCACGTTTTCAAAATTAAATTGTCAATTCCGCCCTATTTTCACACACCTGCTTCTACGTTATATTTTGTGCAGTTTTCTAATTTTCGGTCGGAAATTCAAGTATTGAAACTTTCAATATTATCAAGCTGTGCACATATATATGTAGATTCTATGCCCCTTTATAGTTTATTACCCTTTTACGAATATGATGCGCGTAGAGATAGATACACAATACACTCCTAGCATAACAATAACATAAAGTAGTTCTACGCTATACTACATGTAAATACATCATATAGAGATACAGTGTAGAGTCGCTGTAGTGCAGTGGTACCATGTTCGCCTCAGGATCGCTTGGTCCAGGGTTCGGTCCTCACAAGCGCCATGGTAGTAGAATCCTCATGTAGGACCAATTATTCCTCAATATTAACCATCCACTCTCAAGAGCGATTAATCTATATTGTATGATCTGGTTTAGCAATCGAGTTTGAATAAAGTATGGAATATGAAAAAACTTGTACAATAACTTAGTGCGAACAGCCTGCGTGTTCAAATCTCTTTCTCTGATACAATATTTTACTAATCGATCAGACAATATTTAGTAAAGGTCTGCAAGAGCACTAAGCTCATCACATTCATAGGCAGAAGTTCTAAATGTCATTTATGTAGGTAAATTAACTTTTCAAATTTCTTTTGTAACGTGATATCACATAAATTCGTGAGCAGATTTTATTGTCGATTTTCGCTGGCATCTTAAAACATATCTATTGCACAAAAAACGTGGTTGTTGATAATAAAGTAATTTGCTTTATAAAATATATATGACTAGTACTCTCAATTCAAACTCGTACAAAAGAAAAGTATATGTGCTATTTTATGAAAATTAATTGCATCTGTATTGACAATTGTCATGAAAACATGCGTGAAATATCAATTGTATTAATTTTATCTGATAAAAATACACAGAAAAAAGGAGCAGTAGATATCTTATGACAGCATGCATTTGCAAAAGATAATGGGCAGACTTAGAATTTATGATCATTTCTAGGGGAAGTTTTCGAAACGTTGCTATTGAATATGTTTGCAATTTCATCTATCTGGAAATTATCTGATATATTTTTCAACTGTCAGAAGAAGAGTGTAGGGAGCGTCGATCTTTGTACTACCGTCATTTTCTGATGCCTACAATTACATTCTCTATCCGTTTTTTATCTGAACCAAATTTACAACAATGTTTTAAAGTTGTTCCGATGCAATAAATAGCAAATTTTGGGAAGTACTTGAAATAGCTGCTGTTTTTGTTAAACATAGATTCTAAACAATTGTTTTGGTTGGTCAGATTTTACGGAATCTTTATTTGTTAGTATCAAGTATACCAATAGATTAACAAAGCACCAATGTAGGCGGTATTTTTAGAACAGGAGACCATTCATTTCATGGGGCACCATTTTTTATGAGTTGCATTGATGGACTGACCAACGAATTTAAGTCAGTCTACATGAAAAGAAAATGAAATTCATGAATTCAAGTATCTACGAAGTTGCATTTCATTATAAATCCACGATATTTCCTGCTCATAAACTCGCTTGTACACATTGTATATAAAATGTATGCGAAATAATTGTTTTATTGTCAGTTGAAAAGTTACTAACTTCTGGTCAAACGCGAGCTTAAAAAACTGCAAGCGGCTTAAAGTGATATAATGAAATATATAATACCTTTTTTTCGAAATTAACAAGCTAAACCAAATGTATATGCCCAATTTGATTTGCTTATTGTGGGAGAAATGTGATGCAACAAAAAATCACCTCATACAAAATTTAGTTACTGACTCAATATGTCACTTCTTTTGGGTCATAATCTAAAGAATGCATCTTCCACTCCATTAGCCAGTCTTACTTTAATAAATTCAGAAGGTAGAAGAAAAATACTTCTCTGACAATTCTGTCTGTCGGTCCAATCACAATACACAAATCGACAAAGTCTGTTTAAAGCTGACTTTCGCTTGTTTTGTATATCTGTCCTATCTAAACTACGGTTGATAAAAGTATGTCATATTTGTTGCTATATTAGCAAACATAATTATCTCTAAAAAAAGGAACGGTTTTGATTTATTTGAGAAGTGTTTTAAGGATGCGCTATCAGATTAACTTTGTAATTAAATACTCGAATTTAAAGTGCCCACGCAAGAAAGAGGTATCAACATACAAGATGCCAAGGATAATTCTGTACGGCCACCTAATGTTATATACTTTCTATGATTTGTCCTGTAACCCCCAAATACAGTCACACACAGAAGACAGAAGAATGATTCCTAAAGCAGCAGACAAAGCAGCAGACACTGAAACTTCTAAGTGATAGTCCTTTACTCCTAAAATGAACAAAACAAAAATTGTAACAAAATGTGTTGTTATTCCCTTTTAATAGAATAAAAATCTGTACAAATTTTATATTTCGATTTCCCTCCGTCAATCAAGAAGTGAAATAACAACGTATGACTTATTTCTTGTATATCACTCATGTATTGTGTATTAAGATTCATTAATCAGTGGTCATTTGGATGGGTAGTCTGTTTAATGTTATCTATATAAAGGCAAAGCTTTTGCAAATTATAAAACGTTCATGGAAACCACAATACACAAGAATGCCATAAATCACAGAACAAGCACAAAAACAGTACACCAGAACAAACATGAAAAATAACGTTCAAATTGACATTTGTAAAGCATGCAATTTACAATTTCCTGATGATTTAACATTAAACTGATACTGATAACCTTTTATAAAGCGGTTTTTGTTATGAATTTTATATAAATGAATGGAAACTGGAGATTTGTATCTATATTTCATGACAAATTAATAAATAGAACAATATCACAACATCTGGTATCGAGTTTTCGGAAGTTTTATTAATATAATCAAATGCTTTAAAACCAAAAGGAAAAAAAAAACTTGTTTATTTCCGCGGCCATTATAGTCATGTGTTTCTAACCACACCTGAGTCTACACGGAATAAAAAAATCACAAAGGTATAGATCTAGGAACGGTCATTTAATTGTATTTTTTGTATGAAAAATGTCACAATATGAACCAGGAAATACAAGGAATACGTTGTTGTCGTTGTGAAATAAATTATAAGTAGGAGGAGGAGGAGATGAAACAGACAGATGATCATACTGGTACCTTACAGAAAAATGTTAGACTGAATTACACCATCAGAGTTTTAAACAATTGACCTAAAAGTATGGAAGCCTTGGAGGGCCACTTTTGAGTTTCGACTTGCGGGTGTTTTTTTACTTTTGACTTATGACTTTTGTACGCCGTACTTTTGACTTAGACTAGAACTACGTATTGCCTCTTTGGCGTTTTTATTAAAACAATATAAACACGTCAACACTCAATAAATACAATTTCTATTTAAAAGATTTTAATAAAATCAATTATATATATATAAAAGTTACATCATTTGTGTCAATAGTAACAAAATAAAACGTGTTTTAACACGCTTTTTGTTTTGACTTTTGACTTATACTTATGATTTATGATTTATGACTTATTACTTTTGACTTTGACTTTTGAGTTATTACTTTTGACTTATTACTTATCACTTTTGACTTTTGACTATTACTTATCACTTATGAAAAAAGAAACCCTAATCCTAACCCTAACCCTAACCCTAACCCTATACACGGTCCTCACTGAGGACCTCCAGCGGCAGGTTCAGGTAATACTAGGAATCTGCTACTGAGGACCCAACAATATAACAAATACTTATACATATTACAGCACTTTTATTTCCTTCGGTATACCTTGTGATATTAACATATAGATACATAAAAACATAAAAAGAATTTTTAAAAAGTTACCATAGCAACAAAAAAATTCAATTTTTTTACAGTTCCTTCATAGTTGGCTTGACGCCTGGGGGCAAGTCCCCCAACACCCCGCTTAAAGAAAATTCTCAATTGTATATTATCATTGTTAAAAAGAAGGTCTCATGGTAGATAAGAAAATGTTGCTTTATGTACATTATGCTAATGAGCTAGCTTTAAATAAAGAGATTATTATTATTATATTATTATTATTAAGAAAGAGGACACCCACAAGGCCTCCCGAGCCGAGGTGCGTCGCCGCTCAGTGCGGAGGCTCCCAAGGTCGCCTCCTGACGCGCCGTCACGGCTCATTGATACTAAAATAAATGACAAAGACAAAAGTAACTTAGTTCATTTATTTACAGCAAACAAGTTTACAGTGCTACGCACAAACATCATTTTAAAACCTTAATACAGGTTCGAATCCCAGTTTATATTGTCACAGCAGATCATTATGCTTTTATGCAGACCATTCCTCTTAAAAAGTCTGAAAGTAGCAGTCATAAGTCAAAAGTCAAAAGTTGAAAGTCATAACTTAAAAGTCAAAAACACCCGTAAGCCGAAACTCAAAAGTGGCCCTCCAAGGCTTCCATATAAAAGTGACACAGTGATTTTTTGTGATTTGGGATAAGAATGATATATTTTAGATGCAGAGGTTTTTTCACATTCATTTGAAACAAATTCTCTAATTAATTTCACTGAGAAAACTGAAGTGTATTAAGATTCTTCGGACGGACATATAGACCAACCGTCAGGTACTGAAATACTCAGAGTTTCATGCAAGGTCTAGAATGGACAAATGCCACTGATTTATACCCTTTAAAAATAGATGTGGCAAAAGTTATGACTCAAATATATGAATCTGTATAACAATTTTCTTTCTTTCTAATAAAGATAAAAAAGATGAATATTTTAATCATCAGTACGATGGTTATACTTTCATCATTGTATATAACAAAAGTGCATCGGACTGAC
>JAFMSR010000002.1:4325249-4358812 GCA_022818135.1 Saxidomus purpurata | reverse complement strand
TGTCAATCATTTGGCTTAAGGGTTATTCTCAATATTCAGCTCTTCACTGAATAAATGTGCAACTTTGCAAAGAAGTAAAGAGCTGATTTGACTTCGCGTTTTTTGTTTAACAAGAATTTGTATGACATGTCTCATATTTATACGCCATTATGTTCCTTACGACAAGCGCAGATCATGTATGCAGTCTGTAGAATGAAATGCACTGTTCGTTATTGGAGTCAGTAAATTTTCCACTGAGCGGATATTTGAGCAGTTGATTGAACCGTTTTAGATTCTAATTAAAAGATGTGCAAGTATATTCTAGATTTTACAGAGGGCAATGGTAAAAGACTACTCAGGGTATCGCTCTTTCAATTCACAGATTATCTTTAATCATTTAAAAAAAGGTAAATCGGGTATATTTGATATAAAGCTGCATCTTACGATGATTCGCAATATTAATTATACTGGTACGTGTCCGCATGCTCGACTTAATTATATGAAACTAGATATACCTCCAAAAATGTTATAAGAGAAGAAGCCTTGGCCCTTTGGTTCCTGGTTTGTGACCATTGTTTTTCTATCTTACTTACATTATCATATTTGAGAAAAATTGTAAGTGAACGTGATATTACTGTTCAAAATGACCGTACTGTATTACAGGCATAAACTTTTTATTTACGTCTATTTTAGGTATAAGTCCATATAGTATACATCTGAATTCTAACGCACTACTTCTGATTGGTAACGTCATTAAAATTTGCGACGTTTAATTTGTATAATTATACAAAGTCGCTAAATCGAATGCTCACTGTGGGTTAGAGTAGGGTTAACTGTTTAATGTCTTTTACATTTGCGACAGTATATAAGGGTTTTAATGGTCGCAAACAATTTTAACAGGTTCGGCTAACGCCGTCGCCGTTAAAAACATATACGGTCGCAAATGACAAAATTATAAAACATTTAACTATATTATGTATTTCGTGAAAATATGACGGTCATTTTGAGCAGTAATATTACTTTAAGTTAAGCTACCATACGGCGGTAAATTTTTAACAGGGAGGCAATGTAATGACTCTTGGAATTGAGGAACTGTGTATCTAGGCTTGAGCTTCATAAACACTGATTTTGTGATTCTATTTCTAGAATGAAATGATGAGATATAGGATTAGAACAGGGATACAGGGTATAGTCAGCATTTATACATCACTAAACCGTATATACGAAGACCGTTACTTTAACTTGAGGGTTTTCCAAAATGGCACTGGATAAAATCATGTTCTTTTTATCTATTTCGTAATATACCAGTATGCAACATTTCCAGATCTTGCGGTTAGATTTAGCAACAGGTGCAGATTGATTAAGCTTAACTATTAATATCAAATTTTAACGTTTGGTATTATAAAAAATCAAATTAATTCATGATTTATTTTTTTGAAAATCTGATAATGTGAGAGCAATCACCCACATAACGACGCATAATTTTTATGAGCTTACAAAAAGAATGATCACATACCAGCAAAAAAAATCGCGATGCAATGTTAGCGCATTTAAATCATTTAAATGACTTTGTACCAAATGAATGCAAAAATGTGTAGAAAATTAGTCTGAAGCGGTGACACGCAATGAAATCATTTTGGTGACAATAACAATGGCAATTAAATCAATAAATGTGTCACCTCGCGATTTAGAATTTGCATAAAATACTACATAATGCTTGTAATACATGTAAAACCCGCCTCTGCGTTTGAACCTGCAAAGTCTTTGTTAAATCTGGCTAAATTTATGAGATTTTAACTTAAAGCGAAGAAATGCTTTTGTGTATGTAACAATATCGGACACCCTATTGAAAGGGCAATTTACAACCACCACATGCAACGTGCAGTAAAAAAAGGCCTTTAAATACGAATGTGCCATAATGTTGCATGTGTCTCTAGAACCATCACTTTTACAGTAAAGAGGAACGTAACAAACAATAATCTGGACTCTGAAACGAGTGCAGCCTTAACAAACAGGGGTAAATATATATACATGTATGTCATGCCCGAATAAATATTTTCTGGCTTATAATCAGACTTAAGGGCAACAAAAAAATGAAAAACATTTTTGCAAAAGTTAAATAAGACAATTTGTTTGAATACTCTGAACTTTTATACCTATTGTTTATTACCTGCCAAGCGTTTCAAATAAGTTCTTGAAAATTATACAAATATACAAATGTTGAAAATCTACTTTATACTAACGACCGAACGTGACTAGACAAAAATCTGGCATCACCCATGTTCTTAACAGAGCCGTTTTAGTTTGATCCCATGTAGATCTAAATTTAGCTTTTTTTTCTTTGTAGAACCACATACTTATTAGAATGACCATAGCCTACAGTCATATTTGTTAAATTATTTTTCACTAAGAACTTTTTGGACAGCCCTCTTTTACATACACATATACTCGCATTAATAAAACGCAATACTGAAGTACATTTAAAAGCTAATGTGTCACCATTGTATCGATTTATCACTATGACAATATGCCATTCAAAGAATATCAGTTGATATATACCGGCCATTTTTACCTGAAAATGACTATTGTTCTATGGGGTAATTCGACCATTTTCCGGTTTGACTCCGATTTAAACACAGCTTTATTAACTGGTTTCCGAACATAACATGTTTAAGAAGCAGTAATTCGTCTCTATGACGTTATTAAACGGGTCATGACGGAACAGCTACCATGACGTCACGGAAGATGGTCGAAGAAACTCTTAAAAATCACAATGATTCCCTGCAGTACAACTAAGACCAACCGAAATCTTGACCCGTCATACTGTACAGTTTTATATTAAATGGCCTATAAAAATCCTCTAATCGTCTTTTAACGGAATTATCTATACCAGGATGGCGTCTGCCCTTCTCTTCATTGAGACAGTGCCATCTATTGGCATTGGTTTCTTTTTTATAACAAGGAAACCCTTTAGTTTGGTTGAATGTAAAATTGTCTGCGGTAATGTATTGTTCCAAACCCAAAAACTCTTGGATTCTTGTCATTTCATCCGCTGGATTTTTAATTAAGTTTTCACCACTCACAAAATGCATTTGTCGAATGGGAAAATATTCTAACCATTTAGCTAAATGTTGTGCATACACACCTATTTTCACTATAGTCCAGGACGTATCAATAATTTTAGTTCTGTTATTTACATATACCAACTCCTCGAATGTTTTCACTTTTGGATTTCTACTAACCAACTGTGCGTAGTCCGACACAGCACGTGTAACTGGGTCTCTGAACACAACAATTAATTTCGTCTTTTTTGACATTTTGTAGACTTTCTCGGGAATTCCCTTTGTAACGAAATATGAAGGCGTCTTTTCGACTGTAAGTTGACCCTTGCTTGTCTCTGGCATCAGATTCCTGTAAATGGAACAAACAATGTCTGATCAACACACAACTAGCATAGACAGAGTAATTTGTACGAAGATTACGGAGAAAAATGACATGGCTTCACTTAATGGATGTTCTCGCATTACCCGAGATTTGTCTCCGCTCAGTGTCTTTGTTAACCTTGTATGACTTTCATTTGCTTTAGAATTTAGAACGAGTATTTTTTTCATTAGTTTTGAAAATGTCGAAGACATAATTAAAGCCAAGAGAAACGGAAAACGTTTCATTATACTGGAGTTGGGTGTGTACAGGTATTATTATTCTCATATTTGTAACGGTTTCTTTTGATGGTTTCCGGTTGTGTATTTTAGTTATTGTTTACAATCTGACCAAAGACAACCTGACCGAAGTCAGAGAGAATGAAAATAAAAAAGCTGCTCACATATGAATTAACAGAGTTTAAGTTTTTTCCGTCAAATATGCGATTATATGCTATGTAATCTGAAAATGTAACAATTACGTGACGTCATTGGCCTGTTCGTCACGTGATACTCCTTTAGAATCCTAAAACTAGTAATGCTTAAAACAGCATTTTCCTGCACAATACTGGTGGTTTATGAATACTTTTCGTATTTAGACAGCTAACAGTGAATATATTTTCTGCTTACTGCATAGTTATCAATGGTTCCGAGAGTGATAAAAAGGCAAGTCGGAATTTTTTATTCAACAAGGGATTCACCAATATTAATCAGCGTTTCTAGAAAAAAAACATGATATTCATTCAGCATTGTCTGGTTACAGCAGTATATGAAAAGACAACGATGAAAAGAAGCATTTTACTGTTGTAGATGTGTAATAAGACATTGATTTACAAAAGATAAGCAAAATAGCCGCCATACAAATTCGGTACTGAAGTAATGTTTTGTGTGATTTACATACGTCAGAGTCCTGTATGTGTACCATTTTTACCCTTATTAAACAAGAAAATAGATATTTGCACACAATGGAGTGCTTCAGACATGTATAAACACGTACTCTCATGCAAAAAAAATGCATTTTCAATTGAACGTGTTGAGTATGAAATTAAAATGCATGTAAAGCTAGGATTGAAGACAGTGATTTTATTAAGCAGGTTCAACCAATTTTGTTTATACCGACTTGGATATTGTTACAGCTACATATGCTATAATAATACTTACTGGCTTGTCAACACCACATATTTATGTCTAACTCGATTTGTTTTCGAAAGAAAATTTGGAACTCGTCTCTAGAACAGACATTCCTTGCCAAAGTTTTGTCAGCCGAAACAGAAAACAAATGAATAGAAAATCAAAATATTCAGTGAAGTCCAAGTATATTGAGGCTGTGTTTCCATCATGTCTGTGTACATGATCGACGTAATATGAGTTATTATGTGTGAGCATTAGACATTGCTTAGTTTTTAAGGGGAAAAAACGGCATTTGACTGATTATTACGAACTCGACAGGGTTTCATTAGGAATTCCAAGCATGGGAAGATTTTGATTTGTTTTATTGGGTGAAATGCGGCGTTCTGGTCTCACTTTTCATCTGCAATAATTGGCAGTTATCATAGTCCCATCTCGGGATAACCGTGATATCCATGATCTTCCGCTACACCGGCGCTGTAATTTAATTGTACTTAAGGGAGCACTTATGCCTGATAGTGATTGCTTAATATAGTCGTATCAGGCGATATATACATCAACGTATGAATGATATTAATCGTACATCTATCTACGCAATGATGGATTGGAACTGCTATTAAGGGCACAAAAATACATAACTTGTATTTTCCTAAATTGTACCTTAAAGCTATAAGTTTCTCTCAAAACGTTCACAAATCAATTATCGAAATCATTTTTTTATGCATTCGGGATAATTTGGCTTAACCGCAGGGCGGAATGAATACGGATAGAGATTATCTGCGAATAATATAAATCATCTGCATATAATAATAGATCATCTGCAAAAGATATAAGATCATATCTTATTCGTGATTTAGATTTAAATATATGATTGCATTGTCATAAATAACAAATTAATGTGTATTTCCTCACCGAAAACCGCGAATGAATGCATTTCTGCAATCTGATAAATCTCTTGCGCAATAATACGAGCGATAAATCTTTTATTACACAATAAATTGGGATAAGTTAATATACGGAATAATATGATATAGTTGCATTTATCATAAAATGAAAAACTTTTATCTCGAATTATGTATATACTCATAAATGACCACGTTTTCCACATTCTCCCCTTTCGGCTTGAATTCTATAGTCAGAATTCCAGGAGCCAGCCATCGAGAGTATGTAGTTAATTAAGGCTGAGATAATTCTAGTCCTCAATGGATGTAAAATAAACACAGTTGATCTAAAGTAAACTGTATAAAGTTCAGTATCTCTAATTATGATCTTTAAAATATGGACGCACGGTCCTGCCAAACTTTAATATGATTTATGTATTGGATAATAAAATCTTTAAAGAGCATCTTTGAATTATTTAATGAAGTCTACCACTCTAGGTTTATTTAAACAGTATTGTGCGGTTTTACAAATAACGATTTACAAGGAGTCCTGCCAATATTAGCATGTTGTCGGAAATCTCGTATAATTATTCGTTTCTATATACAAATTGTACTTGCTTGTAATATTTAGAGAAAAGAACAGTTTTGTTCTGCAATTCTGTTCTGTTCCGTTCCGTTCTGTTCCGTTCTGTTCCGTTCTGTAATATTCAGTTCAATAGGTCAAAATTAAGTGTGCTTGAAGAAACAGTTTTAGTTCTATTTATATTGGAACATAGTTATGTACTGCGTATATTACAGTGTTATTTTAATGCAATAGTAAAAAATCCATAAACGAAGAATTCTGAACAGCGAAAGTTTCGAAACAAGATTTTTCAACGCAACGCGCTTTGAACATTATAGAATTTACGGAACGGGTTCAAGTGTCACAAGTGCGCAATACCCAGTGGACCCTTGTACATCTTCATAATTGAAATTTCATTGATCTTTGCTGGTTTTTAATGAAGTTCACCAGTTGACAGTATTAAGGGGATCTAAGAAGCTGTTTTCATTGTTTTACTTCAATTTGAGTGATTACTGCCCTGATGGTAGGACGTGACGTAGCCTTCCGAACGCTGATTTATCCTGTAGACGCATGAAATGCGCGTGAATCACCCCACGTGGAATCATTATTGTTGCACTCCAAAACTCCACCACTCATCTCTGAATAAAAAAAGTACGGACTAAAAGAATTCGTTTCTTGATCATTAAAATGTAAATTATTTTTGTTTCACTCTTTGCGTTTCTTCTATTAGGCATTTGAGTTAATTGTAAAACATGTGCTGGGGGGGAATTTACAAAGAAGAGAGCAGTTTTTCTTAATTGCTTCTTGACGACATCAGATTAAAGAATGCTAATTGCTGACAATTCTATGGGTGTGTTTTCACTGTAAAGAGTGACTGAAATGCGGGCGAAGGATCACAAATATGCAATATATATTTATATTCCATTTTCCAGTAATTACCCGGTAATGATTTCGAAAAAGGTTTACAGTCAGTTGTCGGACAGTAACGACATTTCGGTCATAAATCTGAACTCAGTTTAATTGTATTTTGTAATAAACATAATGGTCTTTGTTTCGGAATTAATATGTATCCAGTTTTATGTTCCATCCGAAATAAAGCATGTCCATAAATTGAGCATAAAATGGACATAAATATTATTTCTTCAACAGCACATACGTAACCCCCCAAAAGACCACCATATGATAAAAAAAAACCTTTGAGCACATGTTTCAAAAAGCCTATGATACCGCTTCAAAAGACAAATGTGTTATAATTAACACGTGTTCGTAGCGTTCTTTCGCGAATTTACCACAATTTAGCTAATTCTCAGATCTCATTATCTAGATAGAAAGCACATGAAATTATTCAAAGGCTTAATGTCAGTGCTTCAGCATAATATATATATTGCTTTGAAAGCCCATTGTTCTTTCATAACGGAGAACACCTATGGGAAATAGACATTTGCAAAGCCTACGTTGCAAACTCATTTTCATTCCCGTTGTGAGAGATATCCTTTGAACACCTGTAACGTAATAAAACGTATACGCGGGTTAAGACAGGTTTGGCCTTCCATAGAAGTGACAGTGACCGTATGGAACACGTTTTGTCTGTATGATTTAAAGGCTATGCCGACAGCTCCTGAATGTTGAAAACTCAGACGTCCGAGGCAAATGCTGACACTTTAAGACGACCTTGAAAATGACCTTGGACACAATTTTACCAGCTTTGAAAATTTTCATTTTACCAACGTTCGCGTACAGGCCCTGTGGGATAGTGTTTTGAGGCGTGCAAATTTTTTTCACAGACTTAAAGCAGACATGTCGTACTCAAACCTAGGTATAGTGACTCTTATGAGAACGCTTGAAATTGACCTCTCTTCAAAAAAAAAAAAAAAAAAGAAGTCCATGCGCGGTTAGCAGACAGGGTGACCCTGCGTCTGACCTCTGTAGGTGGGCCAATGGATTTCCTTTCATGTTACAGCTCATTATTTGCTGACGTATACACACGCAGTAAACCGAAAGTGCCATAACGTGTGTACAGTGTTTACAAAAACGCATGCGTCGTCGGTGTAGCCGGGCCAAGGTATATACCAATCTCCAGCGAACTGTACCGCCGATGTTCTCGTCGAAACATTAATCGTAATTCAGTTAATTAAGTTTTATCAGATTAACGATGCATATAGGTCAAAAGCCCAACTGTATATAGGTATCTGCTGCAGAATTAATTCGTTAATTTACTTCACTGTAACATTGTTACTATATGTGAAACATACATAAATCCACATGTACTCTAATAGAGCTTGTAGAAAGGGGGAACAAACGAAAGTTAAACGTAGAATTTGAAAAAAAAATCTTCAGGAAACAACAGCTGCGTTTACCAAGTTTATTGTTCATACTCTTTATTCTTGACGTCATCGGGTTTTGTACAATGGTGTCTCATTTCAACACTTTTCAAATCTGTTATTGCAGTTCGAAAGTGAAATCAGCGTTCAAACTTTCCAAAATCACGTGACAAGGTATAATAATGCTTGCTTTTTGGAAATACAATACTTCTTTCTTTGAAAATGATTTAAATGAGGCATGCGGGTTTTCAACAAATCTCTTTTGAAAATTTCCATCCCAGACAGACTGTGAAATGTAAAAGAAGTTATAAAAGAGTGAAATCGTGAAGCAATTTCATGACATTTAGCATTAGCTTTTGTATCACTGATGAAAGATAGTTTTTGTGTTTGAAGACCAACATGCTCACTGATTCTCCAAAGCTGACAACGCGTGCTGAACAGGATGTTAAGAAGTGTGAGACAAGCTACCCTTGCCTTTATCATCACGTTTAATTCCACCATAAACCTTTTGAATGCATTCTATTTAACGCAGTACATTTTCTATTCTAAGTAACAGCAATTATTTCTAAAGGTGGGCAGGTTTATTTGAGGAAATTTCAAAGCCGGAATATTTTTGCTTTTGTCTGCAGTGAACAAATATAGCCACAAAATATGTGAACTTTTGTCTTAAACCTAATGTATTTTTGGAAAAGGATGTGTTTTGTTATTTATGAGGTTATTTCGTACCTCATTTCGTACAGTTCGCGCATGCACTGAAGAAAGCAATGGACTCAAAGTTATCGCTTTATTATGGAAGCCTTGGAGGGCCACTTTTGAGTTTCGACTTACGGGTGTTTTTGACTTTTAAGTTATGACTTTCAACTTTTGACTTTTGACTTATGACTGCTACTTTCAGACACTTTAAGAGGAATGGTACTGCTTAAAAGCATAATGATCTGCTGTGACAATATAAACTGGGATTCGAACCTGTATTAAGGTTTTAAAATGATGTTTGTGTGTAGCACTGTAAACTTGTTTGCTGTAAATAAATGAACTAAGTTACTTTTGTCTTTGTCATTTATTTTAGTATCAATGAGCCGTGACGGCGCGTCAGGAGGCGACCTGGGAGCCTCCGCAGTGAGCGGCGACGCAACCTCGGCTCGGGAGGCCTTGTGGGTGTCCTCTTTCTTTAATAATAATAATAATAATAATAATAATCTCTTTATTTAAGAAGCTAGCTCATTAGCATAATGTACATAAAGCAACATATTTCTTATCTACCATGAGACCTTCTTTTAACAATGATAATATACAATTGAGAATTTTCTTTAAGCGGGGGTTGGGGACTTGCCCCCAGGCGTCAGCCAACTATGAAGGAACTGTAAAAAAAATTGATTTTTTTGTTGCTATGGTAACTTTTTAAAAATTACTTTTTATGTTTTTATGTATCTATATGTTAATATCACAAGGTATACCGAAGGAAATTAAAGTGCTGTAATATGTTAAGTATATTGTTATTTGTTGGTCCTCAGTAGCAGGTTCCTAGTATTATCTGAACCTGCCGCTGGAGGTCCTCAGTGAGGACCTGTATAGGGTTAGGGTTAGGGTTAGGGCTAGGATTAGGGTTTCTTTTTCATAAGTGATAAGTCAAAAGTCAAAAGTCAAAAGTGATAAGTAATAGTCAAAAGTCAAAAGTCAAAAGTCAAAAGTAATAAGTCAAAAGTCAAAAGTAATAAGTCATAAATATAAGTCAAAAGTCAAAAAAAAGCGTGTTAAAACACGTTTTTTTTGTTCTATTGCCAAATGATGTAACTAATATATATATAATTGATTTTATTAAAATCTTTTAAATAGAAATTGTATTTATTGAGTGTTGACGTGTTTATATTGTTTTAATAAAAACGCCAAAGAGGCAATACAGAGTTCTAGTCATAAGTCAAAAGTACGGCGTACAAAGTCATAAGTCAAAAGTAAAAAAACACCCGCAAGTCGAAACTCAAAAGTGGCCCTCCAAGGCTTCCATACTTTATTCTATCTATGAAACCCATTTATTTGCTGTTTATTTCCGCTTTGCTATTATGTTTTGTTTACTGTTTTCAGTTTTGAAATACCCATGTCTTAACTAAATGTTTTTTTCTCTATGATTTACAAAGATACAATATTACAACAGACAATTCCGTTTGTGATTTTACGCGGCTATTTTATGGCTATTTTCATCAAATATAATTGAATTACTTTAATGCTTTCCCATCAAATCTGCGCCAAAGATAAGACGCCGACAGGTAAATCTTCCATTTCTATGACAAAAAAAAGAAACTAAGACAAGAATTCCGTTTAAACACCCTAATTATAATCTGGCAGTTTTCTATCAAGATTTCTAACACATGTAACTTTCCCTTGACAGTTTCTCCCAGGATCCGTTACATGTGTAACTATTTTCAATCAGGATCATTTATTTCCTCGAGAATATTTTTGTACGAGGGTGTAACGAGGAACGCTATACAAACAAACTTCATGTTTAGCCAGCTGCTGAACGTCTTTTAATGATCCTTACTTTTTTCTCTCCGTAGAATTAAGTGCCTACAGTTAATATGAGGCGGTAATTTGTTGACAGACCATGCTCATATATCTCGTGCGCTCGTGCGGTCTTTTAAGTGGCGCGGGCTGGATCAGAAAAACTGAAGCTGGGCTTGTTTCGTTTTGTTTCTTTTTCCATAAAAAATGGTGTAAAAGTTAAACGTAAAAGTCATTCACGCCAAAAGTACAAATTTTATTTTTAGAAAATCTGTTGGAGAAAGTATATTTAGCAGTCCACTTAGGTCGTGTCACTACTGATGTCATAGTGAGTCCATGTACATTGACAAGCCTTTGCCTTGATATCAAAGGATTGTAGCAACACAAGGAATCTCTCTTTTCGTTTCCATGTAGTTAGAATATCTCTACACCAAACCA
Organism: Saxidomus purpurata; assembly: GCA_022818135.1. Taxonomy (NCBI): domain Eukaryota; kingdom Metazoa; phylum Mollusca; class Bivalvia; order Venerida; family Veneridae; genus Saxidomus; species Saxidomus purpurata. The sequence continues at coordinate 4,347,591 of JAFMSR010000002.1, read as the reverse complement.
TTCATTTGTATAAGGCTTTTATTTTTAGCCAGAAAACTACTGAACCTACAAAATACCCAATGTTAAAAGTATTTGCGAATTAGATTTGCAATTTGCACTAGTTTTGAAGTGATAGCGCGGCAACAAATTTATATTGTGTCTGTCACATAAACTTTATTATATCAAGTTTTTCTCCGTTTTTTATTTTCTTGGATTGTTAAGTATCCAAACCGGCGCCGGTTGTCGTGTTTTTTGCACATTGTAGTCTTGATTATATGAAGAAATTTGAACCTGTAACAGAATAACTCAACATTCTTTTCCATATGCACATAAACTATAACATGATAGCATGTAGTTAAGATAACTTTAATATTTTTTGCCATTATGTAACAACGAATGTTACATTATATCATTATTCATGCGCATGGCATTTTAATACCCGAATGTGATTTATTGAAACCATATTCAAAAGAAAGTATGTATCACAGTGTTTTCATTTTCATCAAAACTGTATAAAGAAATCGTGACTATAGGTCGTATGAATCTTATACATGACAATGCCCTGGTGTATGGTACACGTGTAACGTGCTTGATAAAGCTTGTGATGACTGATGAACCAAACTCTTATCTTTCCCCGAGCCGACCAAATCTATAAATTATTTGGTCTAAGTAAACAAATTGCTATATCTTGACTTTTTCTTGAAATTTAAGAAATACTTATCCAAGCTACATGTATATACTTGCTTCAGAATCCAACGCCTTTTCAGGCTCAGTATGAAAAACAGTCTTCGGTCATATTAAAGTTTTGAAAGCTAATTAAAAATGAAGAAACTAAATAGAAATTGCTGTGTACTTTATTGACTTAACTTGTACATGCAAAACACGAGCAAGGATTGGAAAATACTGCAGCAATATATCTAATAAAGCAAACCACAAATGATCACATTGACAAAACCTCTGAAGGATAGAACGGCCTTTGCAGTTCAATGAAACATAATAAAATACCATGGTATCACAACTTATATAAGTTACTTTATATGCGTGTCAGCAAAATCTTTTAAATCAAACGTAATTTGATTTAACATAGAAAATGGAGATCGTGTCGTGGGAAATAATTATGAGAAAAGATACCCAAGAACACAGACAATATGACTTCTCGTTAATTGCTACAAAGTGACCTTGACAGTTGACTTCATGACCATCATCATCCTTGAAAAGTATGTTTGCCTATCAAATTCCTTGCACTGGGTGAGGCTGCTTTCAGTATATATATGTATGTATATGTTTCTTACTAGTCAGGAATCCAGCAGCCACAAGCCTTCAACACAAATATCATCTATAGTTCTATTTTTTTCTAGTATTTTAAATTAAAGTCTTATATTTTAATACTAATACATGTACTCGCAAATATTGCCTATTGTCTACATGTTGTCTTTTTAACATAAAGCTGCTCGCCCACATTTTCTGGTGAAAAATTAAAATGTTTCTAAAATGATAAATTACAACATGAAATGCAAACGTAAATGCTAGAATCAAAAACACACTGGAATTTGAGAAAATCTTTAAATGAAAATGTTGGTAAGTTTGGTTTGACAGCACCACTACACTATAACTATGGTTATATATGGATTTCAAAATTCAAAACGACAGAAATTGTTTATTGGAATATTTTTATTTGATGATTCGATCTAATTATGCCAAGTTCAGACACTTCGAAGAACCTTACTTTTTCATCAAATTCTGAGGTCGGGCATGCAGTTTTAAAACCTTTCTCCTAAAATACTCAGTTATTGCTTTTCAATGCTCAAACAGTGCAAAAGAAAAAAAGAATACCCATTTAAAAGAGATAGCAATTTCCTATAATTGAATATGTTACCATGAGGTCTTACATTCCAGAAAAAAGCCATAATTGTAAACCATCGAGCAGAGCCCCTGAAAAGGGTTTAAATTGCAATTTTCTTTGATACTCAATATATGATGATATTTCAAAGGAAATTTTCATGAGTAAGAACACTAATATGCATCGGATGGGTTTCACAAGGTGATCTTGACAATGACGGTTCCTATGTGTGTACGTAAGAACGGAATGTGTGCGTTAAGTTGTCGTTTCTTTCACGTGAGCTATTCTAGTCAATGGGGTTGCTACTTCTTTGTTTCGATAATCTAATGTCAAGAAAAGTCATAATTCTTTATTACATAGATTAGAATTTTTAAGTGATAATTATCAATCCGAACTGAAGTTGGCAGAGTACACTGTAATAAGCTGTCTTTGCCTCTGATAACGTGTAAGCCGTTGTCTACAGGAATTCTCTCTGTTAGGAAGAAGGAGCGACCTAGAGCGTACTCAATTTAACGTTTAATCTGAACTGAATTAGATGATTTCCTAAAAAATACATGTGTTTTTCATGTCTTTTCTGTCGACGAAAGATTCTTGGTGAAAGCCCAGAATTCCTTAACTATGGTATTTCATTTACATTTCTTTATTTTAAGAGAATATCTTTAAATTCCTTTCACTAATCATGGGACACTGAAGTTGCGGGGAAATGTTCGAATCTCGTCATCCGCAGATTTCAAACCGCGACTGTTATAACTTCTCCCCAACTGTAGTATTGGTCTGTGTTTTAGGAGGCATTCAAGGAGCAAAGTTTACACCAGTTGTTAAAAATCAAGTACGCAATTGGTGCCAAATTGATGAATACGATAAACAATTGTAAACAATTTCATTCAATTTATACCTCCAGAGAAGTTTGGTATTCCATTCTCTGTTTTTGTTTTAATTGTGTTATTAATGTATGGTATATTTATTGAACTTTAAGTTGGAGATTTGGTTTTGATTACTCAGGGAATTTTGATGGTTTTGAAGAGTCATTCAACCCTTCTCTGGCCAAAAGAAGTTAACATGTTTTGATTATTTATGAGTCAGTACATGTACTCATGTAATATGCGTTTCTTGTTTGTAAACCAAAGACTCTCTTGGTGTCTGTTTTCTGATGTGTATAGATGCAACATAAATTCAAGTCTGTTGGTATAATTTGTTGGTCTAGCACATCGTCGCAAGAAGGCATAGAGGGTCTAAATTAAACAACATGCCTTTCCAGTTACACAAGTTTCTTAATCACTGTACACATGGATACTTTGTACATGAAGCAAGCCAATATCTATCTCATACAAAATTTCTAAGTTCTACTATTTTCTTATTTTGTTAAAATCTAATTAATTTAGTTAACTCAAGGTAGATGTCAAAGACATGATGTCGGTCCTACGACAGTCGGATCGAAGTTAGATCGCCCTCGCTCTGCGACATAGGGTAACGCGCCCTGAACGGTATGCATTCTGCCCTCCTTAACCGATTTCTGTATATTATTGCGTTTAATTTCCCTAGTAGGGGAGAAAATGTCATGTGCTCAGTACATAAAGCCTTTCATCTGAAAGACGAACCTATTTTTTTAAGCATTCGTAGGCTTGGAATTAAAAACTAGAAAAGGAAATGTTATTTTAGAATTTATGGAGAGACTATAAGGTAAACACGTTTGGCAATAATTGCTAGCAAGAAATATTGACAGAGAGCTTGTTTTTGCGTGTATATTACATATCCTTCACTTTAAGGATTGGCAATTTCCAATAAAATATTAAAAAAAAAACATGAACTCAATTTCACAGACGTACGTAAACACCAACCAAAATGCTATGAAAAATACATTTTATGACTTAAAATTTAAAATGTACTATCAATAATAGGGGTTACTGTTGACTATTTTTTGAATGACATCTTTATACTGAAACGGATAGTTTCACCGCCGCAAAATTACCGTATTAATCTTGAAAAAAACAGAAATAAAGCAAAAGTAAGGATTTGAAATTTTACGTTTATTGACAAAACAAACTGTCTGGAAAGGTTATGATTAAGTTGCATTAGGTTGCTAAAATTATATGATAAGAAGCAAATCTTTATATCGAACTGCCTTCAAATCCTCTGAACGACCCCTTTTGCTCCACCCGAAAATCGATAATAAACCTAGGAATGTGATTTATTTGTGATCCTACTTACACTGATATCGAATCAATCCGTTCTTCGTTCACATAGAAAAATAAAAATAAGAAAAGGTTTCCTGAATCGACCTGAATTTGCATTTTGCTTGTAGTTACTAAGAACTCGTGATATGGGTTGTTTTCAGTCAGTAACAAATACCGCTATAACGCAGGAGTTCAACATTTTTCCAGAGAAGAATGTACAGAGAGAGAGTATGTATTAAAGTTCAAAATGGACGTCTCAAAAGTATGTAAGTTCAAAATGGTCGTCTCAAAAGTATGTAAGTTATTGCAACGAATGTTCCAAACTTGAGGTATTTATTGCCAAATGAAATGTACCTCAACGACTTATAAACAAAAACTGACTTATGTCTGAGAAAGAACGTACAGTTATCACCATACATCAATAGAATATCGCGTCGTTAGCCATATCTGTGGATAATATTTTGACAGTTTCTCAATAAATCCTCTTGTCCGTTGCTGATTTATTACTTCTGTGTATTGAACTATGATATGATCGATGTTATTGGTTGAACATTATTGACAGCGTTTTTAGTTTAAATACAACTACTTGTTTTGAAATGCGATAAATAAATATGCTTTGCCCAAATCTCACAAAACCCAGGTGTTAATATCGATATGATCATGTGGTCAACTATTTGTGGTAGATATTTAAAGACCGACTTGGCAAAAGTCTTAATTTTGACAACTGTGGTGTATGTCCCACATACGCTGCACTTCCAATGTCTATATTTAAAATGTGCAAAAATGTACTTGGCCAAAATAGTGGTTAGGGCGTTTGCCTCCAGAACGGGAGGTCCCGGGTTCACTGCGGGTTCGAGCCCACTGGGGTCACGGCCGTACTTCCTCATATGACACCAGGACTGTTTTTTTCAGGAAGCGGACTCGAGAGTGACTCGATAAACTACAAGCTTTCTTCACAATCGAGCTAACATAAATTAGTATAAACTAAAATACAAGTCGGAACACGTTGAGTGTCTTTGTGCAAAGACACCTATGCCATATATGTCACAGTCCACTGAGCTGTATATTGGTACCAGTGATAAAAACTCGCTGCCTCCCCCCCCCCCCCACACACACACCCCCTCTTTTTACTTTTTTTTCTTTTCATTTCGATTACGATGACTCATTTCTTGAACTTCTGGCTAAAAAAACTGTCAAATACTCTGGCATAACAACCGTGTTGCCGGACAGATTTTAAGTGTTTACAGTCTTGACTAAAACATATGAACAAAGACCGACTTCCAGATTTACCACGTCAAATTACCCCCAGTTATATTATTAAAATTTTGACTGAATTATTACCATCATTGTTCTTCAATCCACGAATGTGTCTATGTCGTCTGCAGCACAACACCTTATTATACTCAATGAAGCTTATTTAAATAAATTTCTGAAAATTCAATCCCGTGGTAAACATATGCTTCGATGCGAGATAATTGAATTCTTATTTTCTCCTGGATACAAATTTGCAATTTAAATTTTTTATTTCATTGCATCTTCGAGACTCGCAGACGTATGTATCACTTCTGAACTCCTTATTATGTCAAAACAGTATTGCTCATAAGCTGTGCAAGGGAGAAATCACTCGGAAAAACTCCCAACAAGTATAATGCTGCTGTGTTTTAAATGGAAGTAAAAATATTGTCTGTCTCAAGTTTACGTTCCTAACAATTATGGCAGTTGGGTTCCCCTGTGACATCAAGATTTCTGTGACATCAGGCTGCAGACGACATCAGACGAGTCAGATAGTAGTGTTGTTTTCTTGATAATAAAAAAGGGGCGATAATAAAAATTCTAGTAAAAGTACATATGCACTTTTAAATTAGCAGACTGCTGTTCTTCTAACGACAGTGGATCAATTATTTTAAGAATATGGAGTTGTATTTGAATCACAATTTATTGGAAATAACCGTATATACATCTCTCTTCGTTAAAACTAAGTCCACTTGGTAATGACTTTCACTGCTTCCAAAGCACGTGACGAACTATTACTTAAATGTAAATGAGATTAAACAAGCACGTGACGAACGATTACTTTGATGTAAATGAGATTAAACATGAATTGATTAATCAAGTAATATATTTTTGTAATTTTATGCTCAAACAATTTCTTCAAAACTGGTTTTTAAAGCCACAGGTAAGTAAAAGCCCATAAATGTTGAAAGCAAGGACTAAAAATATATTTTGATACGTTTTAAATAACAAACAAAAACAAAATGAAAAACAAGAACAGCTCTAGGTAAAACACCCCTTGTTGTCGTAAGAGGAAATAATCTGATAACTTAAAACGTCTTTTAAGAATTTATTGAACAGCCCTCGGACTGCAAATAATTAAAATGAAGCGTCTTGGTGAGTGAGACTTTCCTGTTGGAGCAGACGCGCCGATTCCATCTCTTTAATTACTGCAAATTTGAAATTACTCTTTGTATAACGTAATTTATCTCATTTATCCACGGAGACTCTTTTATTGAAAACAGCCTTGATTTAGATATATTAGATTTCAAAAGAAGTCTGAATACTTTCTGTGAAATTAATTTAGGTCTACACAACATTTAACGGCGTTTTCTACAGAAATTAAAAATCCCTACAGTGCGGGTAACAATTAATTAATGATATAATACCATTAATAAATAGATGTACATGCACTTTTGTGATAAAGCATCGAGAGGTTTCCGTTTATTTTTCTTTGAAGTTGAAAAAGAGCAATCGTTAGTCTAACTTTCTATTCCCTTTAGAAAATATATGTGAACATCAGAAACATTCTTGCAAATTGCTGTCGGCGGTGAGAACATATAAGACCAGCTGACATATGTGAAAAATTTAACGATATGAAAAGTAACAAATTGGATTTGGTCGAGCTTGTGGGAGTGACTTCCTCAGTGTCGACGGAAAATGGCGACAGAAGTTAATTACTGTATATTTCGAAAATGAGGGAACACAGCTAAATTCATTTCACAGATGATGATGTTTTCCATGCAGAGAACAATTATAAGAATAGTTCACTTTGCGTTTAAAAACAACTTAGTTGGAAAGTACCAGTACTGGTCGTGCAAAGCACGAAACTTTTTAATACCTGGACAAGGAAAGCGGTGCTTTATGCAGACGCGTATGACAGGTTCAACTAAAATCCAGATTTTCGAGTTGAAAATGGAAAAAAAAACAGCGAATCATTTATTAATATTATACAGCCGGACAGTTTAAAAATTAAAATATTTGAAATTATTGAACGTCCCTCAGAATTGGTAAAAGTCGATTAAACAGGTTGGTAACTGGAAACCTGACCATAACCTCGAATATCCCAATGTTGAATGCCATGACTTTCATTACTTTTGTCCAACTGCAATTCATTTTTTAGTCAGGAAATAAATGGACCAAAAATTCATTTCTGTCAGTTTACAACGTTAATGTGTAAATTTTATAATCAAAAACATTTGAAAACGTGTAAACTAGCGTTTTAAACAAGTTTTGTTGAATGAAAAATAAAACACTCTGTGTGGGGTATATACAACTTTTTAGTTTTTCTATTTCTCCATTTATGAAATTATTTCGCAAACTTTTCAAAAAAACAAACAAAAACATCCTGTTATCGGGACACTTAGAGAACCAACACATATCATACATTAAGAAAATAAATAACTTTGTTTATATAATACTGTAATACGAGACAGTCGCATTTGTAAGATACACCTTTAACGCTGCGTTTCATCTGTAATGATTTTATAATGTGTTAAAAGTTTGGGGTCATATGTTCGGGTTATCAACTGAATTAATCATGCAACATAAGTTGTACAAAATGAAGTCTCGCTTCCCAAGTGATAAAATTAATATATTCATGCATCATTTTCTATTTTATCTCTCAAGTAATCTACCGTGGCGGCTATACTTTCAACTTTGGTGAAGGCGAATAAAAACACAGTTATTTAAACTAAAATAGCACATCTCGCACTATATTTTAAATCCATATTTTCGTATAGAATATGAAATGAATACAAATGCAAACTGGGATTAAAACTATTTTCCCAAGGTATCATACGAGTTATGAAGTGTGACCCATTTGCAAGCAAAAATCTGACTACTTTAAAAAAAACAGCAGGGCTTTACATATTAAAACAGGGTTTCGTGTTTGTTCGTTTCTATAGGGGGTTGATTCTAAAATTTCAGCACTATTTATGGTTACATCGACGAAAGATGTTGCAGCTATATCAAATGGCCAGGAAAAAGTAATACAATGTGCTATAGTATACCAATGCATTTCAATCATAAGTTCACGTAAAACGACAAGTCATAAGCGATACTCAATCGCAAGACTTCGGTGTGAGTTGAAACGATACAAAAGTGTGCACGTTAGCGACCTTGAACTTTGACCATGGGCTCGGATACAGGCTACGGTGTCAGAGGTTTGCCAATTTAAGACATTAAGTTGGAGCTTACAAATGTAAGTAATTTAGTTGAAACAGAAGTGACATGTAATGCGAAATACTGAAATCCTCCATTGAAAAACTTCATCCTCGACTACTGAAATAATGCAGACAAAATGCAGGTAAAAATATTGAACATAAACATCCTATTACGTCCACCTGCTCATGTATTAGTCATTTTATACACTAGACACTTTACTCAACGATAAAAACTTCTTTGTCAAACAGATTTTATGTCATAATGCAAATATATTAGTTACTACTTCTACCCCGATATGAAAATACGATATAATGTATAGCTACAATGAAGGCGAGAAAAGTTTTTACATTATAATTGCATACAGGCCTGATGCAACAATATTTGTCATGGTAATGTTTATAAATATTTCCATAAATTTCTTGAATATTTCCTTAGTCTACAATAACCCCTTATATAATAAGTCCTGAGTCATATTTGGTTGGTTCCATGTTCAGCATCGCTTTGTATTGGAAAAACCATCACTTCTTGTCACAGAAAGGGAAACATGTTTAAAGTCCAATGATCTTTTTGAATTTACTGATATAATAAAATACATTTACTGACAGGATAATGATAGAACCATGTTTTATTCACTCTAAAACAATGTCGACATATGCCCTTCTTGCGTATTCAAGTCGTTTTGTCACGAGAAATAGTTGTCAGAAAGCCTTTCTTATTTTTTGCAACATCTTTGAAAAAACAATGCTATACGCTATATTTCTAATATGTACCTTTCGATTCAAAAAGCGAAGTTATGGATGCGCTTGGTACATATAAAGGTCATTTCTGCCGGTAAGACATCTTTCTGGGTAAAATTAGAGCTACTTGTAATCGGTCCCGGGACTTCAAATACAGTGCATTTTACTAAAGATCCATGGAATTTAATGCCCATGCAGGAGTTTGAATGCATTCATGGAATATGCTTGAATTTTAGGCGCAACTACACGATATTTGTTTGCTTTGGTCTGCCAATAAAATTTCGAGATTTAGACTACTGGGTAAGAATCAGAATTTCTCTAGAAAAAGCTAGCTGGATTGTCATACTCATGGATTAAGTGTATTGCCATGGCACTAGTGGGGATCGAACCCTGAATCCTCTTGATCCAGATGCGGCCTTTGAGCTACCACTTCGATACAGCTGCTAGAAATAAAAATTCTACCGCACTGTATGCATAGATAGACAATATGAACTATGCTGTTATTACACTGATTTTTAATGACCAATAGATTGCATTCTCATTCCAGTAGAGACAACAAATAATGCATGAGATTTTTATCATGGAGCTCTTATGATCTACAAATTTCCTCACTGGGAAAACAGCAGTTCGCGCAGTAGTCAGAAATCACTGCGAGTTAAATCAATTACTCAATGGTAAATATTTTCATATCTAAAGAGCTTTACTCAAGGGAAATTCCAACTTGTTCTATTTTGTATCTTTTTTGTTTCTTCCTTTAATTAAGTATTTGCGTAGCTTTTCGCATTTCTGTGATATATATAAATATTCTGTTTGCATGCAGTACGCATATCGATTCATGCAAAAAATAAAGCCTTTGATATTTAGTTTTTTGTTTTCGTTTGTTCGTTTTCTACTTTGTTTCCTAATTACTCATGTACATGATTTATTACACAAAATTAAAAGAAACAAAAACATGCATTAACAGCTGACATTCCACGGGAGCACTACTTTTCGTATTACTTCATGCACAATGTATGCGGAAATTTCCTCTAAGTTCATTTTGTATATGATTACAAAGGGTGAAAAGAAACGCCACGTAATGCGTATGTTCGAGTGGGATAATTGCAGTTGAACCCATAACATTATTTGATCAAAATCATCACGCGGCGTGATACAAACTAAAAACAGGTACGGACTTGCATTAAAATAAGTAACAGACAGATATATTTTAATGATATCGTTAGAAAGGCTAGGTATTTCAGACATAATATCACACACTTGTACTATCTGTTTTAATCTATAAAGCAAAAAGTGTTGTGATTATATCCCCTTAAATTTTCGTCAAGAATAGTTCAAGAACAGGCTTCCTACAGTCGAACCAAAAATCAGGTAATCTAGCTTAACACAAGTTTTTCTTTCAAACTTCAAAACTGTTTTGGAAATAAGAATATGTAAGGCTGCTTGAGGCAAGAAGTGTCCAATCTAAGTAACCAATCACGCAGGTTTTACTGTATATATGAATTATGTTTTTCATCTGTTAGCTGGACTACAAACGCAAATTTTCGTTTGCATGTTTCGGAATTGTTCAACGTGACAACAAAGTAATAGAAAATATGTTTTATGAGGTGCCTCAACCACCCATTTGTTTTTCGCTATAGGTTAACAGATGTGCAGCAATTCCGCAACTGCATTTTATTGCCGTTTATCTTATAAGTAAGTTCTGTAAAGATGGCAGACACCTCATTTTGTGTTTATTATAGTGTTGAAAACCTTCCCTCTGGAAAATTGTTACTTTTCAGATCATTTCTATTCTTATTTAGAGGATTCCCGTGTACTAAAACGTTTCCTTTGCATTCCAATTTAGTTTCTATCAGGCGAAAATAAAATTATATAGCGGTTTTGGTAACATTACCCCTGCTTTCGTTTTTTTCCGCAAAATGTGTCACCGCTTTCAGGTATGGAGTACAGCTGTTACAAGGTACTCTGGAAAAGTATTATTCCAAACCTACCCACAACACACCCTTTTTTCGAAAGGTTACCAGAACTACAACATTATCTTGTCTTTGCCTTATTCAGAAAAAGCAAGCTGAGACAAGACTGAAAGCATAATTTACTTGATCCTTTTGCTTTTCCTTTTGTGAGGAGTGGTGTTTACAGTGTTCTGCGTTGGTTTCGTTCAGTATTTTTGTCCATTTGTGTGATACATGTACTTCGGGTACACTTGACAAATGGTGATTATGACGTAATTTGTACTTGGGTATATTCTCTGATCTGCTGCTTTTTCTGTTCTTCGTTCATGTACAGACGCAGAAGTACTTATTGTCTGCTTTTCTACTTCATGACAGGTGACCGTGTCAGTAAAAGAGGTTATTTCGGCTCGTCACACATTAGAGAACTGAATAGTAGTTAAGTTTCCGGTGAGTTGCCAAAACAAGCTCGAGTTATGTAACGCCATGGCAAGATTCCATTGTATGTTCCCGCCCGCCTTACAGAATTAACTGTATCAGAATGTATGTACATGTATTTTAGAGTTATATCGTTGGTACCGGATAATCCATATGATCAACGCCCCAAAAGAATTTAGTGTTTTAGATTTCGGGGGATAGTGCAATCAGTATATAGAACGCGTCCCGTTCCAGAGACACATCCCCCTGGTTCTTTTACATGCCCGGTTTACAGCGACGATAGATCGGACCTCGATTCAAGGTCTCATCCGAAAGACCATTAGTTATGTTAGTAGACGAGCGGGGGATCGAACCTGCGACCTCTGAATTACGCGTTAACCATTACACCACTGATCCGCTCCACTGTATCAGAACAAGGGAAACTGTTATAAAACTGTATTTTTAGATAATGTGACTGAATCTAACTTTTGATTGGTCAGTGTTTAATGCCAGCTCGCTGCTAGCCAATCATAATAATTCAATTCTAGACTGGTCCCAGCTTTTTCATAAACTAAGACTTTCTACTGTGTATTTTAGTATCTGCAATTTCTGCATGATTTCTTTAATAACTGTTAAACTTTTACCAATTTTTCTTTATCTTTTCAGCTCGTTTTAGTTCATTTACCCAATACAAATATAAAATATTGCCAATTCATTAATCTCATTCCCCCTTTCAAAGATCGAAAGTCAATTAAGATGCAAGTGTATTTTCATCAATTAGGTAAATTCAATAATGTAATTCAATTCCGGTTTCCTGTTTTTTAACGTTTGTTGAATGTCTCAAAGTGTAGACATGTGTGAATATTGATTGACAGTGATACGGCTTGACAGATGTTCAACAAGGTTTTAGGTATTCTTTGGTCGACTTAAAAAGCGACTTTTTTCTTTTCATCTGCGATAATGTAATAGCGTGTGATACAGCGTTTTTCGTAATGTTAAAACTACTCGAGATCTGGTAAATTTCTGTTTAACATTATCTCCTCAAGGCAGTATCTCGGCTCCGTCTTATTTTTTTTCCCTGAAATCAAGCACGTATTATTCACGAAAGAATAAAAAACGCATTTAAAATATCTGAGATAATTAAATCGAACTTCTTACACCTCTGTAAGATCCTCGAAAGCCTGCTCTCTCTTTTTCTTTAGTGTTCTTTTAATACTTGTATGAAAAGCAAACAAATGCGGATATGTGACAGTCCTTCGCAACATTACTAGTATTTTGTTTCGTTCACATTAAAAGTAACTATCGTCTGCCAAATATCATGGCCCAAATACTTTCTTTTCATGTACGTGAAACACAATATCCACTGGGCCAGCTACACTTAACGAAAATCTTCTGGCTCATTACTCCGGCACTATTTTGTTTTCATAGCTGACTTCTGTCCCTTATTCTTGATGAGTGGCGGCTAAGCACATGTCAACATGTACATTAATAATTCTTTTGAAATGCTTTCCCTCTCGTTTAAATAATGTTTCATAGATTTAATGAAAAAGAAAATATTATTCCACCTTCTTTCTTAATTATGCTAACATATTAAACTGAAAATAATCTATATGCTAAAATATATCAATATGATTCAAGTTGTTTTAAACTATTGCCCATAGTTTTAGTTTAATATGTAACTCAATATATCTAAGCCTTTGTTTTTGTGTTCAATTTCGGAGCGTGCAAGTTGTCAGTTATTTGAGAAGAAACAAAACAAGTCAGTTATCTTTTAAGAAGAGACTAAATCTAAATAATCCAGATATTTGTGAATACGAATTATACTAGGTCACTGAAACAAAACATGTGATGTAACACTATACACATGATGTCATATCTTATCCTCAAGTATATGTCGTTATCACACTTTGATACGGTTATCTATGCTTTGTCATCCCCATTGAAATTTTAATAATCATGCTCAAATATTATATCATATTTATTTTCCCATTACGTCTGAGTTCGCGTGACTGTTCTTATTAGAAACTCTCTTTTATGTATATCATAAATGCACAGCAATTATGCAGAATGAATTCTGAAAAATTCGTATTTTTTATTAAAATTTGAGACATCATTTTGTAGCTATTCTCATGAAATATGCACTTTACAGAAACTTCACATTGCTGGTGTAAACGTAAAAATTACCCCACACCCCTCCTCCCCTCCCCTTTAGGAAATTGTCATAGCGGTTTCGTTATCTTTCGACATTCCTTCAATTTACTCTGATTTATTTTTCAACGATATTAGGCTCAATTCTTGCATCTTATATCAGCTACCCTCGATCAGTGCCCCCTGGGGTTTTGACCAGTACGCAGGCCGGATTCAAACCAACAACCACCATGATGGTCTAACCATACACCATGACACCTCTGTCACATCCTTGTTGAATATTCTTATTAAATGCGTGTTTAGAATATCGAATGACGGTGCAAGAATGAAAGAAAGAAGAATGAAAAAGAAATCAAAGCAACTTTGCGGCAGATTGAACTCATCAAGTTTGAAAAAAAAGTTATTTCAGTCTTGGAATGAAGAATCTGAAAGATTCAGTGTTAATTTTATTATTGTGTACGCTCTGATCCCGTGTTATCAGATACCGTGCGGATTGGTACTTGTGGGGAGGATTTCATTAGGTTTTAATCATTAGGAAGTGGGAGATACCCATCTTAAAACATGAAAGGGAGGTAATAAACGTCACGAACTGTCTGTTGCCAAATTAAACTTATGACTGATTCTAATTGAGAAAATGACTACTGTTTAATTAATGCATCTATATATTTTTTGAGAGTCCGTAGCAGGAGGTCCGAGTTGTTTTGAAGTATATGGCGGTGAGGTGCTGAAATGTTGAAGTGTTCTCTCCAAGGGGCGCGTGATGAAGCAGATATTGCAGAAATTATAAGATAATCGAGACGTCTGTAGCTGGGGTTTTAATTAATTATTTGCAATAAATATTTTAGAAGCTTGATTTAAAGAAGTTCTTAGCCTATAAACAAAAAAGAAAAACATATGTCAGTATTGCTTAATGTGACGCCTTAAAATTCAAATGTGCAGCGATTTTTTTCTGTGGCTATAATACACAAAATAAAGGAAGTTTAGTTTAGCAGCGGCCAATTACTTTCACCTGGTGTAAACCTTTAAATGAGCGATTATTGAAATTGGATTTTACATTTACTGAAAATAAATAGCTAGCAATTATTAACTATAAAGGAAGTTTGGAGACTATTAGATGGTAGTTTTCAAAGAGGGGTTCGCGTTGCATGGATTTGCACTCTTTCCCTTTATGTGTCGAAGACGGCTGGGAGGGTAATGCACATTGGAAAACCTGGACCACCAACTGGTTTACGGGTGAAGAAAATACTTGACATGACATATACAGGATGTAATTAGCGATAGCAGCTGCTTGAACATTTTAGGCTGAATTTTAAATCATTTCATTTGAAGAAGTTTTATGGTATATCAACAAGAATAAAACTATAAAACATGTATACAGAGCGATAAATTATTCACCTCAGTTACTCTTGACGATATAATGTGAAAAATCGAGTACATATCAAATTCTTTAGCTTTTATACTATCAAAGTAACTTCAATTTGGTGATTATATTGTACACTCTTGAATATTAAATGGAATGTTATTTCATATACATGTACATGTATAGTAATAATTACAGTGGGAGAATTTTTTCTTTAAACATTTTGTTAAATTGCAACAGTATTTTATTTGTTTACTTGTAGTGACATTTATCTACTTATGGTGACATTTATTTGTTTACTTGTAGTGACATTTGTTTACTTATAGTGACATTTATTTACTTGTAGTGACATGTATTAGTTTACTTGTAGTGACATTTATTTGTTTACTTGTAGTGACATTTATTTGTTTACTTGTAGTGACATTTATTTACTTGTCGTGACATTTATTTACTTGTAGTGACATTTATTTACTAACCTGTACCAGTTTAGTCCTTTATTGAAGTTTTTGTCAAAAAAGTGGGATTCAGGCCCAGGAGCCCTGACATCAGGATGAAGTCTGAGATATTCCAATAACGCCCTGGTACCCGCTTTCTTTACGCCTATAATAATAGCCTGTGGTAGGCGCTTGGTTTTATTACGGCTCTCCATACGTACACCCTTTGATTTCTTTTTCTTTTTATTAATATCCTCATCGTCTAGAAACAGGGTGTCTTGACTGTCATAAGTGTTATGTTTATTGACTGGTTCCTTTATTTGATTTAAGGAGTCTGACCTCGCGTTCCCTGAGAAAGAATTTGTTGAGATACCACCAATGTCGTCTGCTTCAGCATCGTCTGCATTTTGTAAATTTCTTATATTATTAACACGATATATAGAGTCAGCTGAAGTGACCCTAGACAGCACCAGCAATCCCAGCATATACGTGAACAAACACACACTTACTGTTAAACTATACATTATAAAACTATTTCTTCTACATTTGATTCGCCTCAAAATATTGCATTCCTTAAGCATAAACAAATTTATAACACGATTTGAATTTTTAAATCTACACTATGCATGTTCTGTCTATTAAATCCAATAGCTAATTCATTCTAATCTGATCAGGTGTGCTTTTAACATGTCTTTTTATTTGCCAAAACATAATCCAATATTCCTTGACATTTCCACTGACATTGTGGTTTTAAGCCTTCGAATAAATACAGCTTTCGCACGTGTTTCAAATTCCATGGACAAAACAAAGGCACAGAAATTATTAGGAATAAGTAAACACATTTGTGCTAATCAACGGTGCCCGACAACTGCCAAAACATATCTTTTTGCTTGTAGAATCCTAAACATTCGTTAGCCGAGACCGTTTTTGTAGCAAAGCCTGCAGTATTAACTTTGACTGCGAGATTTTTCCGATACGATGTTGTACAGTGGAGTAGGCGGAGCGTTCTAAACGGGTAGTTACTTAAGATTTCAATTTAACCAGTATTTTTGTTAATGAAATTATTTTACAAAGTCTCGTCTAAGCCCGAGGTCTTAATTATTTATTTCAATGAAGTCTGTCGGCACTCCTCGACAAATATAATAAAATGCAGGTTTTAAAATTCAAAATATGTACATTTAGTTTCAACGCTATTTAATGGGTTTAAAAATGAGTAAATAAAACATTATCAAAAAAGTAATTTAGTGGTAATGAAGTCATTCTGTACGATTATACTCGGTGAGAGAACAGTTAATGAAGTAAAAAACTGATTAAAAACGGCAAAAAATAACCAGACAACACCTAGAGGATTTTTTTGTGTTCTAAATGAGGTGCTGTTTTTTTCTTCAACTTTTGATAAGCTAAACAGCTGTCACTTTACGGGAAATGAAACAGAAAGATTCACAGTTCGGCGCTGAAGATGTTGGGAAAATATTCCCGCAGCATCCGAACTCTCGCGAGAAGAATGTGAGGTCATTTAAAACCATTTAACTTCTAGATTTATATCATTGGTGCAAATATCTAACAAATCGTTCTGCTGGTACCCTTTTCAGCACCACGTGGCAAGTTTGTATACATTAACTGAATTATTAACGTAAACGAATGCGTCTTTGATTTTTTTCTGCGGAAAACATTAACTCATTTCAAACAAATGTGAAAAAGCAGACGATAAAAATTAAGAAACTGAAATTTATAGCTCTATTACCGTTATTTCACCAGTCCATTAGTAAAACAAAAACGTCACATTACACGATATTCAAAGTGTCTCCGCTTTACGCTCGCACTTAATAACGAATGAGCCTTAAAAAGTAACAAACACGGACATGAAACGGAAGATGGGTTGAAATAACGAGCGTTTTTCTTGTAATTGATTACAATCGCTGATCTCTAAGTTCACATGATGTCACAATATAAGTGAGTACAAGGCTAATGCAGTTAATGGCTCTGGTTTTTCAGACCATCTCCATTTTAACGAAATTCGACTTTATGTTGTTTTTCGGGTCCTTTTTTGTACGTCGCAGTGAATCATACTGCAGTAATTTAAGACGGTTTGTTAAACAGCCGAGACGAAGTGCATGTTCAGTTTAAATTTTTTGTTGGAAAGCATAGCAACGAAGAGAATAGATTTTTTTCATCTTTAAAATTTAATACAAATCGTCGCATACAATGTTAAGAAAATGGATATGTGGATGACCTTGTCTTCATTACTCATGTTTCCAAACTAATTTGTTACTTGTCGCATCGTCTTTTCTTGCAAAAGAAACTGTGAAAAAAATCTTGTGAAAGGACACGAAAAGCATATTATTTCCGTGTATCCTTGTGGACCTCACATCATGTGTCAGGGATGCAGTAAAAAAAATTAAATCAGTTAATAATTTATCTGTGATGAAAATCATACTTGTGTTTTTTTTCACTTAATTGACGACTGAAAACGCCACAGGTGTTGTGAAAGTCCTTCATTTAAAGAAATAATGTAAACAGAAAATTGTAATAGGCTCTGTCAGTCAGTTAAAGTTTATACAGTTGTTCATATTTGTTTATACAGTGTCTAAGTTACCCAAAAACTTAGTCTTTGCTACATACCCATTAATATCCACATTCTACTATATACAATGTACGTCCAAAAGCTTTATCTATTTTAGCTAACCGATGCATCAAACAACTTTTCAGATCTCCGACCGACAAGGATCACGAAATTTTTGTGTCAAGAAATCACCATCCAATGGCCTACATATGTAATTTTGTATTTCGGTCACTAAGCCCATGTCTGTAACATGAAGATGGCGGTAACGATTTTACATCAATCATAAGTAATTGTACTGGCGACAGAAAGTTTGTATAATATTTCGAAAATATTCCAGAATAGCACATAGGTCATGGAAGTGTGTTTGCAAACACAAATACTGTGATATGTAATATATCACACAGGAAAAGGATAAATAGTGGTATAATTGAAAGCATCGAGCGATGGTCGTGGGGTAATGCAGCAGAATGTCAGTCAGAGCTCAAAGCATCGGTAAAGGGGAATGCTGGGGCGGTGGTGGTTAGTACATATTTCACTCTCGAACTAGTTATTTTGTGTCAAATTTGTTTCCTTACTCGAGAGTTTATCAGGGACGACAGGACAAACTTTGTCAATAATAATGTTGTTCTACGAAAAATGGGCTGTCAATATGTCCACAAACCGTAAGACTTTTCTCACAAGACTAGGTCTGTATTAGCCATGCATTGATTTTTAAAAAAGAATAACTCTCGTGACAAAAAAGTACATCGAATAATATTTTAATCAAACGGCATATTTGGCTTTCATATAAATGTAGTTTATGTTTTATGGAGAATGGTGCAATAGGTGATCTATTGTCAGCATTGGTAGAGCTGATATAGGTTTGTTTTCTCCTACATGATTTGTCATTTTCGTGCTTTGAAATTGTTACCACGTGCAAATCTGAAAATACATTCGCGAAGTTCCCATACAACACATAATCATGTCGTGAACAGAGATATTCATTTTAGATTGTTATACCCTATGCTCAATTAATTTTCCATTTCTTTTATAATCGTTCCTCAATCGTCGGGTTTACTTTGAAAGATATCTTATGACAGAGCTTTATCGAGCATGAAAATATTCTAAAACATAATTCTTTGTTATTATATTTGTCATATAAATGCTGAAACGGAAGATTTATATGTTTTGATCATGACTTAAAGTAATTAATTTTTAAGAAAAACTGTCTTATGTCCTCTTAAGTAGAACCAAAATTCACCCTTAGAAAGGCAATAAAACATGATTCATTTCTATTTCTGCTTTTTTATTCATTTTGATTTGAACGTAAATAAAATTAATGTGGTGATAAGTTACATCATGCCTTTACAAAATAAAGACGCCCCCTACTCCTCCGCAAAACATTTGAGATATGACCTTGAGATATGACCTTGATCTTCACATTGTATAGAGTGGTCGTCTCGAAAATCATTTAAGACGAGTGTAGATCCTGTTTGTTATTGCTCTTCTTTAACAGAACAGACAGAACAGAACAGAACAGAACGGAACACGGAACGGAACGGAACGACGAAACAGAACAGAACACTATTCCTAAGGTCGTACTTATATATTCGAGCTTTATAAACCACCATAAATGCGTGCGAAGAGATGGAATTCTTGTTTGTAAGCTTGATCTACATGTTCTCTTTTGTGAAGCCCGTAACTTTCACAAAGCAGTTTCATGTTATTTCTTCTCCTATAAATTATAAACTAAAAATATTTGTCAATTTAATCAGTTAATAATTTATCAGTGTATTAAACCCTGTAAATTATTCTACCGGGATTAAGCATTAAATGTCACTTTTCCTCTATTATACAAGGCTATACTACACATTAAACTTTCGGCAAATTGCCCTTTTTTAAAGATTTTTTTTTTCAGTTGTAAAATAAGTAGTAAAATATTATTGTCTGGTTCTATATATTATTGTCTGGTTCTATATATTATTGTCTGGTTCTATATATTATTGTCTGGTTCTATATATTATTGTCTGGTTCTATATATTATTAATTGGTTGTAGCGTCATTGTCAGTTCTACCAATAATGCCAATTTAGAAGAATACAAAATCTGATACATTTTAGAAAACATTTTCGAAATTTGATACTTTTACTTTCCATGCAATTCATATCATATTTTATTGAAAAACCATTTCACTGAATTTCTCTCAGATTTTTCCCTATAAAATTCGTTAGTACATGTTCCTGAAAAAACACGAAGATGACCTAATTTCCAGGAGAATACGTGTAACAATACCACACAGTGAGTGTTTTGCATCCGTCAGCGCTGTACAAATGGTTAGTCAAGTCTCCCATTAGACTGGAGCCGAGCGTAATTATATTTTACACCTGAGTTATTTGTTACATACCTGTCGGCAACACCTTTCATTAACGCAGGAGTTAACCGGACGTTGGACATGATTAAACTATCTTTGTATTCTTCAATAAAGAAGGAAGTAAAAGTATATGTATTTATCAACAAATTAAGAAGATGCGTGTAGTGTTTGATATAAGTTTAAAAGTTTGAATCAGCAGCCAGAAATATTTTAAACACATGTACATGAAAATTATAGTTCCTCATTTTACGAAAGTACGCAGTAAAGTTTAAAGAGATACTAGCATACCATTGAAAGTAACCGTAATAATTTTCCAAAAAATCAACAACAACAATTTCAACTGATTAATACTCATAGAAAGGATCAAAAGAACAAATTTTAAAAACAAGATTTTTTAATATCTTTAAACATATAGATTTATAGTTGTTTCATTCTTATTGAATAGAGTGAAAGTCTGCAAAATCCTAGTAAAAAATTGAAATTCAAACCGCAATGTAAGGTAGATTTTCATTTCTGTTAGTCAATAATAGGAATAACTAAGTAGAACTTATTTTTTTACATATTTTCAAAGCATTTGTTGTGGTTTAAATCTTACTTAACCATCATTCAGAATGGCCATTTTGAAGGGTAATATAACTTTAAAACGAAAGGAAAACACTTCAAACACGAATGCATAAACAGTAAAGGAAATATGTTAAGCTGGCGACATAACAGTGGTTATAGAGTCGTCTGAATCGTCTGATAAGCTATTTGTTGACATGTAAAGTTAATTTTTCCAAAGAACGTACTTTACCTACAATGTTTGATACATAGAATAAAACAGCAGTCAGTAGGATATCAGTCATCTAGTGACCAAGGTCAATATGGCTCTACTTGGCTCATTGTCTTGCCATGGTAATTTTTGCAATCAATCCTCAACCACTTTAACTTAAACTTGAGGGACATAAACTCTTTCTAGTAATAAACATGATTGAAATTGCATTACCAATGAGATAGATATGGATCAGGACCGAAAATGGGCAAGCTTGTCTTGGCAAAAACTGCCATGGCAATTTTGTATTCAATTTTCCAAGGGCCATAACTCCTGTGATTTCTGAACCAATTCAACTGAAACTCAAGGGGCATAAACTCTATATAGTACAACAAAAACATTTCCGTAAAGGTTGGGTTGAAATCGCATCACCAGTGTGTTAGATATGGCTCCGGACAGAAACTGCTAACTGACGGACGCACCACCAGCGCCATAACAAAATACGTCACCTCGGGCGTAAAATATAAACCTTGGTTGGTGAAGTAAGTTTCATTCTTTTGCTTGAGTACATGTTTATAAAGAACAAACATATAAGAAACAGAAACCGTGAGTCTGGTGTATTATCTATGTCTGGGCACTTAAATCGTCACGACGGAATGACGTAAATTTCACCTTAATCGCGAATTTCTTGGTAAATATTTGCAGATCCAGGTAATCATAATACCACATGGTACAAACAGTTTACTTAAATTGCATTTATATACACGTCTCATGCTCTTGAAACTGAACCTCAAATCCGTTCCTTTCAAACGCATGGAACCTGCTTTCATTGCGTTCCTAATTATTATCAAAAATCTTAGAACTAGGCTGCACTTTCACTTTTAACTAAATCTTTTCTCACTAAATGTTCTGGTAATAAACGAGGGGCGGTCTAGAATATGTGGAGTTTTGCCATGTCATTTACATATAGCATTTTAGACATAAGTGAAAGTTATATTTTCTGGTGAATAATTCGGTCGGATGATTCTTAATGAAAAAATTGTGTGAGCATTTTATATGCTATTAATTAATGCACGAAAGGTATTATAACTAATATGGACTCCAAGTTAAAAGATCGGTGTTCTGTTGTAAAAGTGTGAACAGCCTTGTCATATTTTCCAAAGACTGCAGAGAAAGTTTGTAGATAGTGGCATATCACGTTCTGCAA